>JAQGCX010001016.1:0-12656 GCA_034700205.1 Plectus parietinus | reverse complement strand
TTAGTTTCGAAGAAAACCTATGACATTTGGGGCGTAGTGCCAGTACTAAGTTGACTATTAGGAAAAGCGTGTCTTAAACAGTAACACTGTCATTTCATTGGTCCGCTGTACATGTTTTTTTTCTTCTGTTTATTTTGCAATATGCAAATTAAAGTCTAGCCCGAGTACAGCATAAGAGACGGAGTCTATTGACAAATACATACAATACGACAATGAATGAAAGCAAAAATGTGAATACATGTGCATATCAGTGTGCACGTCAAATTTACGAGCCAACAGATTTCATAAAATATGCCGAATATTGGTGTCATTTTCATATCTAAGAAATCTGGCAAAGAAAGTACTAAAAATTCAGCAAGTATTGCACGTTTATAATGCTTCAAACAATTATACAATTATTCTTGGCTAAATTTGACGTGGCTAGATCTTTCAGAAAAGTCGCAGATTATGAGCGATAATGAAGCTAGTGAGCGAAACTGACATTTTTAATGCATACGACCCGAACTTAAAAGGCACAGCGCCGTTTTTTTGGGCGGCGGGGGATGGCAAGGGATTCACTGAGGTGCTCTGAATTGTGGTAAACAAAGAAGTGGTGGAGTTGTCGATCTGCGATCGTTTGCAGTTGATCGCCACGTCGCAGATTCGTCTTCTTTCGGGGGTTTCAAAATGTTGCGTTACCTTAATAATAATCATCAACGAAAGGTACTCAATAAAACACCCGGTTTCAGTACCTTCCAATTGCCCGTGTTCGGACCGCCTGAATAAGGAAACGCCCAGATCTCGCATTTGTCGATCGGGTTGTCTTGTGGGTCGTTGGTGACCATGGGGCGAGAGAATTGCGCATGTAGAGTTTCTTCACTGAAAAAAGAAAGCTACGTGCGAAAGAAGATCGAATGCGAATGTACAATAGTGCTGTGTCCAAAATAGTGACATCTTGGTGGTCATCAACAACGGAGCCAGCGTAGGACACACTTTTGCGGTCAAGTATTCTTATCGTTCCATTTTCAACAATCACCATGAGCACGTCGAGACCAGCATTCTGCAATGATTGCGATCAAGAAATTGATTGCTACAAAGTACTGTAAGGTGTAAGGGCATAAATATTGGGTGGTCGGTACAATGGTCTCATAGTCAGTAGGGGTTGATACTTCAACACAGCAGTACACAGTTGCTCAAACTTGATTTCTTAATCAGCACATGCTACTTACATGTCCGTCGCCAAATCCAACAGCAGTCCACCAATTTTTTGTGTTCTTTGGCGCTTTAGTTTTGAGATCGAAGACGACTTGGCCGTTTTCTTCGAACCATTCAATACTGTAGTCATTTTTTGTAAAGCTACACATGGTGTTGCCTATTGTTGCTGATGAAGCGAAGCCAATTAGGAGCATTAGAAAAAGTGAAATAAGCATTGGCGCCTGTTTCTTTGAGTAAAGGACAAGCTTCAGTGGAGAAAGGTGCTTCGTTCACCAGGTCAGAGGGCATTTTATAGGGTCTTCAAGTGCTCAGTTCCCGGTATCCCATTTCCGAAAACTGCGCCTCCTACCTCATTCACATCAATTGATGACGCAATAGACTTGCTTGACACCGCAGTTTGTTTATTGTTAAGCATCATCAGAGTTTTCCAAGTAATGTGTATATAGTTCCTTGAACTAGCGGTCTTACTCAATTCGCAGACAGACGCCTACGTCACTGTTTTAATCGTGGGCAGTCTGTGTAAACATTTACGCGATTCGATCTGTCCTCACTCACGAGAGCAAAATAGTGGTTTGTGTACACTAGCGATCAAGCATTTACTTTTATTGCACGAAATGAATAAAGCGCGTGTTTCATTTGATGCACAATTTCTTGTTATTTCACATCGCCGAGATTCGCTTCTTACAAAAAGTTTTCATTAACATTTGTAGTGTTTTTGTGAGGTATAATGAGAATCTTTCACATCTGTACTATTAATTATCGCAAATGTAATTCCCAGGAGTCGATTGACTTGTGTTCACTAATTCGTCAATGTGCATAACTGACACCAATGTGGGCGTATTTGTTTACCAATCGTTCCAACGAGAGGCCGAACCGGTTAAGACGTCATGAGTGGTCATCGCCGCCAGCGATTCGACCACCAGCCATTACCGACTGACACTGACCGTGACTACCGATGTTAAAACGACCGGTAACATACCGTATTTTAAGAAATAGTAGCCCACGGTCCAGAGGGTTTGAAACAATAGTAGCTCACGCAGAAACTACTATTTTCAGTATTGGACAAAGATAAAGTTACCCCAGAATCGATGTTCAGCGGGTATGGTATGCAGATAAATGTGAGCAATGAGGGTATTGATACTGCATCTTCTTTTGCATTGAAAAACAGGTAAATGGGTGTCATTTTTGCGATAATTTTTCGAAAAATTTTCATTTTTCATGAATTTTTTACGTCAATATTTGTTCATGAGGAGGTTGAAATAATAGTAACCCACGCAGAAATAGTAGCCCACGGTCCAGGGAGGTTGAAATAATAGTAGCCCATGGTAGACATAGGCACGGTCCAACCCCTAGGGGGGATTTAGTACCAAAAATTTCTCAAAAACCCCTTTCTATACTGTGCTTGTCCAAATTTTTTTTTCGCCACTAAGTGGCGAACACGTTTTTCTTACCCCTGGGGGGAGGCTACTATTTCTTAAAATACGGTACATGATATATGTGACCTACAATGCGTCGTATATGTGACCTAGAATGCGTTTTCGCACACAATATTGCCACGACGTCGTGATTCAAAACCATGGGCTGGTTTTTGATACTATATTGTCATAGCAATGCGCACTTTCATTGGTCCGCTGTACATGTATGTTGCTGGTCATGTATGTGCATTGTACACAGGGGTCGCTTTTTTGCTGGACAAGTATGTTGCTGGACATGTGTGTGTATTGTAACCGTAGCTTAACAAATACCCTCAATACTTTCAAAATTGAGTACGTCTGCACCTGCGTCCATTTCAAGGACTTGAAACTTTTGAAATGGATTTTGGCATAATCGTGATCATCAGTTGGAGTTCAATTTCAAACGAGTATTTAGTGATGCAGGCTACGCAGCCAAAAGAACGTTGAGGGGAGCAGGCGAACGGAGTAATCGTGTAATAATCGAGCTAAGCAGAGCCTTCTAATGAATCTGTCAGCACACGATCGCGCGTGCATACCGTACACAGCGGTGCAAGCCATTCCAAACATTTCAATTCCTTGAAATGAACGCAGGTGCAAACGTACCCAATTTCCCAAATACATATTGCAGTATTTCTCAGCAATCATCAACTATTTTACACTACTTGGAGGCATAAAAAGCCCAATAGTGTATAAGAAACGTAAAATAAATAATTACGCTTGTTAAAATCGTTTTTAATAGAAGCGTTGATTACATGTACAGCATTGGCTTGTTCTCTCTATCTCGAATAATTTATTCACAAAATTCTCACAACAACAAAACATAATTTTGTACAGTATTTGTGCACTCATTTTCATTTCATCAACATCGTCTGCTCAGTATAAACACTATAAGTGCGCCAATCAATTGTTTTACTGCACAAAACTTTTTCTGAACTATAATTTCAATTCAAAACATCGAACAAGAATCATACAAAATTTCAATATCTTGGGTTTTTTTCATTCACGGACAAATCAGTACGATTTGGTGAACAGTAGGCTGATCATAGAAAGTGACACAAAGAAGCAGCATGAAACGAAGAACCCGTATTGGTGTGAAGTAGCGCCGTTCAATTGAGCTGCGGTAGGCGGTGGATTAAAGGTGGTCAAATATTTGTGCGTCGGAGATCGTTTGCAATTGATCGCCACATCGCAGATTCGTCGTCGTTCTGGGATTTCAATGTGTTGCGTAGCCTAAAATTATAATCAGTCATTATCGAAGGTCTCGACAGCTACAGTACCTTCCAATTCCCGGTATTTACTCCACCTGAATAAGGAAACGCCCAAACTTCGCATTGATCAACGGGGTTGTCTTGAGGATCATTGGAGACCAAGGGACGCGAGAATTGTGCATGCAGGAAACCATCGCTGAAAAATAACGACAATATGTGAGTTTATGTTGTAAATTTGCTGTAAAAACGAACCTGAAAGTTGTGCCAAATACGATGACATCTTGGTGATCGTCAATAACAGAACCGGCATAGGAAACGCTTTTTCGGTCTAGTATTCTGGTCCATCCATTTTCCACAATTATCATCAGTACGTCCAAGCCAGCGATCTGAAATATTTTAATTAACTGATACAGATAATACAGTGATAGATCAAGCATGATACATATGGAAGCGGAATTACTGGGCAAAACGGAGAACGTCCTCAGGCCCGGTTTATCTATGGGCCAGGGCCCCCCGGCTTCCAGTCATTTAAGGGGGCCCCCAGCGTCACTCATCGGCAAAAACTGCAAAATTATGTTGACAATTTTGCCTTCAGCTGCACAAAAATTCAAAAAAATTTCCGCTGCCGTTAAAAACATCAAAATTTTGCTTCCAGCGACCAAAAATGTCAAAAAAATTTGCCTGCGGCGCTAGAAATCCAAAGAAATTGCCAGAAGCTGCCCTTAAGGGCCCTTATTAAATTTGCGGCCTGGGCCCCCCCCGTACCCTTAATGCGGGAAATTTGACTGCAATTTAATGGTTATTTCGCCAACGTACATGTCCATTGCCAAAACCAACGGCTGTCCACCAGTTGTTTGTGTGATTCGGTGCCTTTGTTGTCAGATCGAAGACGACCTGGCCGTTTTCTTCGAACCAGTGAATGCTGTAGTCATTTTTTGCGAAACTACACTGTTCGGATGTGACCATAACGCGCTGATCAGGCATCTTACTGTCAGCTTCGGCTTGTATTTCTTGCAATTGGCTGTCACTAACAGAAGTGACTTGTGCAATTTGTTCCGCACGACAATTCTTTGCAATGTCGCAGATATGGAAACGCTCAGGAATGCTGGTGTGTTGAACAACCTAAAAAACGTAAATTAATCGGAAAACAGTTGAGTTGACTAGTACTATCGGCGCGTGGAAAACCAGACGGGTTTGCAAAATACCGTATATTTCTGTCTTATCACGGCTAACGCAGAAATTATGGTATCTAGCGGGAGAAAATTTTTTTTGCGTAGTCAACGCCAATCCATGAACTCGTATTTGCGCTCGTTTGTTCCGTAGCGATTAGCGAAAATTTGAAATAGTTTGCAGGGCACCCCCCGACTAGACGCCGACATTTTCATACCTTTTGATCGCCGCGTGTAATGCCGCCAGTATATGGGAACACCCAGGGCATGCAATTATTCAGTGGATTATCTTCAATTTCGTTCGTTAACAACGGTCTTGAGAAGCTGGCGAAGACCCGGCCATTTCTGAAAACAAATGCGATCATTGTTGTTCATTAGGATGAGATTTGCTCTGCTCACTCAAGTCGCACACTTTCCTTAACAGTATGTTGCCAGTCTGCACGTACTGAACCACCGTACGACACACTTTTTCTGTCCATTAGTGTCACCTTATTGTTTTCAACTATCACCATGATAATATCCAATCCTGCATTCTGCAAAAAACTCAATTGATTTTTTTTGCTCTCAAATTTAATTTCATATTCCTGCGCACATGTCCTTCGCCGAATCCGATCGCCGTCCACCAGTTTGATTGGTTGGCCGGCGCGGTGGCATTCAATTTGAAATGGACGAGCTGGTCCGCACCCACCACCCACGACGCCTCGTAGCCGTCGCGTCGATAATTGCACATGGCCTGGCTCATGGTCGCCGATGTAGCGATGACGAGTAGGAGCGAAAACACTGGAGCCATTAGCATCCGGCGGTTCTATTGTAGCTTTGAGCAAGAAAAATGTGCATGGCGATTTGTCATGTCTGAGAGTTTATGTAGTGGCGCTGAAGAGAACTGGATTCTAGTACATCCGTCTCCGGGCTGCCAAGACTTGAAAGCAGCAGCAAGGTGTGTAAACCGCGAGATAGTTGATGACGCAAGGTGTGTAAACCACGAGGTAGTTGATGACGCAGGGGGGGGGGGTTTATCATCGCCGCTTTCAGACAATGTCCGTTGTTTGTCGGAACCAGTCGACTTTAGCTAAAAGCCAACGTAATAGTCTCTGATTGTCGTGCAGAAATGTGATGAACTTACACATTGTGCGACTCGTCTGTCTCTCAACTCCACGACCTCTGCGCTGCAGTGCGAGTGATTGTGTTTGAGTAAATACGCGATGTCTTTGTTATGCAGCACCGCCCATGTCCGCTGCATAAGAAATGAAGAGCTGTGGTGAAGCTTCAAGCACTCGGCGCATTGTGTTTTCTGCAAGCGTGCATTGTCGCTGCGCACCCACTTCAATCACAGCGAATTCACTCGTGACGCAAAACCAAAAAATTTCCTGTCGTTCAGGTTTTTTCTTTACACGAATTTGTGCAGTGACGAAACAGGCCATCCGGTTGGGACAAAAGAGCTGATTCACACAGAAAATGCAATTTGTTCCGTCACTTGCTCAAAGCTGTGAGCAAGCAAAATATAAATCCAACGCCATAGACCTCGTTTGCAGCTGTATTTCAGGGAAATGACGAGAGGAAAATAATTTTGCTTGTTAACATTAAGCAGCCCATTTTTGGCACGCCCACACGTCTACACGTCAAGTCTGAAAATGAAGAGTGACACGCATGTGACGGCAAATGAGATTGCACGCTCCGGCGTCAAGTGACGCATTCGTCCTTACACGCATGCATGCTTGACTAGTTCTGATCATTCATCTGCTGTCCTTCCTCGTTACTGGCCTTGCCCGCGTCCGTCTCGGCGAATCATTCACACATCTTGGCCGTGGGCGACTATGGGACGAGCTCCCTGCAGCCACTGGGGTGTTGCAGGCTTGCTGTTGGCCAGCTTGTGCGACTATTTTTTTGCAGCCGTCGTCGCAAAAAACGAGACTGCATTTCTCGTCTGCAATCGAAATGGCACGCTGTGTGAACAGAAATGTATTAACGGCGTCTGGCTCAGCCAAACCGGACAGTGAGTTTCAAGAATTGCGCTTTTCATTTTTATTTTTATTTATACAGTCGAACCCGGATAAGTGCACTAAATGCGTATCAATTGTTAGAACACACGCCACTGCGCAAAGTGGCTACACAGTTCTGTGAAGTGAGTTTTCATGTTGGCGTGTGCTCAAACAATTGATACGCATTTTGTGCACTTATCCGGGTTCGACTGTATATGTGGATACTGTCTGAAACATTAGAATAAAGATATCATCAATGACGCGAGCTCCTGCTCTTGCAAGAAATCTGTGAGTCTAAAATCGCTCTCGAAATAAGTTTGTTCCAAAAGTTTCTGTCGATTTGAGTTTTGCAGAGAACTGAAATTGAATCGAAGCAAAATCTTTCTCCAAAACGCCTTCAAATTGATAACAAAGCGTATTTCAAGGAGGAATATTAAATAGTGTACGCTACAAGCAGCAGGCTTGGCTAGGCTAGATTTCAAGAGTTCTGACATTCCCCAGATAAACTGGTCTCGATTTCTGATAATCCGTGGTTTGTCGATATCTCTCGAGCTTTTTTGCGTGCATTTCGTGACAACTGCGTGCACTATTTAATACCCGTACGTATTTCAACTGCAGGTGCATATGCAACCCGGGATACAAGGGAATGTACTGCACGACGACGACAAAAGTGCTCAACTGCGCGCTGCATAACACGTGTCGAGCCACGAAACAGTCAGTAGCGCAGCTACAAAGAATCTACCTGATCGCAATCGTCAGCGCCGTCGCCGCCATCCTGATCATTGTGTGTGGGTTCGGTTGTATCAAGGTGTGGCACCGGAAATCCGATTATGAATTGTCAGGTGACATTCCAGCTATCGTAATTACTGTTTGACAAAAACATTATTCCGATCCTAATCGCAGCCATCCTGATCATTGTGTGTGGGTTCGGTTGTATCAAGGTGGGGTACCGGAAATCCGATTATGAATTCTCAGCTGACATTCCAGCTATCGTAATTACTGTTTGACAAAAACATTACTCCGATTCACTAGCTCTATTCCGTTCTCACGATCGTCTCAGTGAAACTAATCTGTTGTCATTTTGCATAACTCTGCTTATCTTTTAGTCCCACAACCGGACAGTTTTGCCCTGTTTATTGCTTTTGCTGC
Organism: Plectus parietinus; assembly: GCA_034700205.1. Taxonomy (NCBI): domain Eukaryota; kingdom Metazoa; phylum Nematoda; class Chromadorea; order Plectida; family Plectidae; genus Plectus; species Plectus parietinus. The sequence continues at coordinate 4,503 of JAQGCX010001016.1, read as the reverse complement.
TGTGTTGTGAACTGCATTTGACGTGAGTGATATGCAAATATTATATGTTTGTGGTCCGTAGCAGTAGGTGCTTGCCACATTGCTGAGTCAGAGATTGCTCTCGTCTTCCAAGAAGTTGTTGCGCCCAGTCACTGGTTACACAATAAATAACAAACATTGACTGTCTTTTTGAAACATTCTGGGAATGAAGTAAAGAAAATCGAAGACATTGCATTCAAAAATGCAACAATTCACCTGAAATCTATTCTCATCTGGAGGAGAATCAACAAATGTAACTAAATACTAAGTAAACCAATCCATCTATTTGCCTAGTCCAAACTCCGAAAATAACTCAAGAATTTGCTGAGAAACCGCAAATACGCCTAGGACGTAGGCAATGGTAAACAATTGGAATAAATTTTCTGAAGTCAGCGTCCAAGCCAATACTCAATCGCCCACCAGAGATTGCCATCAATATTTGCACGTAAACTGAACATTGAGAGTTGAGACCTTTCAATTTGTCAGCTGCCAGGGGCCGTATTCAATAAACTTAGCACCTTGCGTGTGTACAATGCACCAGATGCAGTTATCGATTTTTGTGCGTACGCTTGCGCAGGATCAAATTTTGATCTTGGGCGGAGAGCATCGGATGGCATGGAATCCACCTCATAATCCACGTCATAACTGACCAATAATCTAAGGCCCGACGGGTTCGGCCAATGATAGCCAGTTGTTTCCAGATACCATCTCGACAAAGCTAGATCGACCAACCAAATAGCGAATATGTGATATCATTTCGATGTATCAGGTAGTAAAAAAACTTTTGAGCCCCGCACTTCTTTATGTAGTTTTTCGTCAACTGGAATTGTATATAAGCAATCGATTTCGCTGTGAATTGATGTTGTGTTCGCTTCGTTCTACTCGTGGTGCAATAAAGCTCCCTCGCTATCTGAACACGCCAGTTGGAGATTAACACCCAAACTGTAGACACCAGAACCGGATCTTTCCGAATACCAGAGTCCCCTTGAATTCGGAAAATATGGTTATGGCGACCAAAAACGGGGAACTAAATACAAGGGGGCCTCCTTAATTTCGGAAAATGGATTTTGCGCTGTACTGTTAAAATCAACCAAAATGCACATCGAATATTACAACACAACAATAGTAATATTTTCCTGCGTTTTAATTGATCATGCATGAAACAATTTAGCCGTTTGGACAACAATTCTTAACTTTTACAATATAAAAGGAAAGTTTCAATCTTATTTGAAGTCAATTTCATGTCATATGAGCGATAAGTATCATTCTGTTACTGATAAATGCCGTTTAATTGTCATTTAGCTGAGCAAAAATGACTTAATTCATGTGTTTTCTGTCGAGATTATCATTATATTCGCTAATATTAGCATCATAAATCCTTTACAAAAATGAAAATCTAAGCACCAAATATAAGGAAACCCACTTGAATTTGGAAAATAATTCCACATACAAGAGAGTCCCCTTATATTCGGAAAAAATCTGGTACCAATGATTATTATTTGGAGTATTGCATTTTCAACAAGACTTTCTGTGTGTCTCTAATCATGAATGAAAAGTTTGTTTAATTTTACGCAAGTAGCACCAAGAATGACAATTTGTCAAAGTATCTTCAACTTCAACGTGTGTTTTGCAATTTGTATATCGAGCAAAGTAATACAGCGTCTAACTAATGTGAACTAGATATATGTGTTTACTCAATGTTTGTGCAGCTTTTTGTAAGGATAGCTTTCGTGAACAGTTTGATGGGCGTGCTCGTATCCTTGGCCATCGTATCCATATCCGTATCCGGCTCTTGCTTCGTATGTCGCATGTGGTCGAACTTCGTACCCATATGCAGGATGACGAACCACGTAGTAGTCTTTGTTGTAAACTCTTTCACGACCAAGAGCGTGGTGCTGGTCGTACCCGTACTCTTCATAGCCATGTTCTACCATGTAAAAATGATTAAAAAAGGATATCGCACATTTTTGTCAAGTCAAAAGCACAAATACTTTCAAAATAATTTGCTGAGTAATGAAAGTGGAACATACTGAGCACACTATATAGGCAAAATTTGGATAACGGTAAAGAAGAAAATTGAGTTTTGGTCTCGAAACGAAAAACAGGGATAGATGAAATGATTTTGTCTCAGACACTCATCATTGACGCAAACTTATGCTCGCTGAGTATCGCTGATGTGTAAAACAAAAACTCCTTGAATCCCGCAACGATGGTGCGGGTTTATAAATTACTTTTTCTGACAGGTTACGGTGTCATCTTCCCGTTTCTCTTTACCCAGAACAAAATGTTGACTATACATCGTTGATGCGTCGTTATTTACGAATTTGAGAAATACCGATTGCTTGGTTGTAGTTGTAAGGGTCTGCTTGAGCGACGACTTCGCCGGTGACGTACGAAGCGACTTGAGGCGCTATTGGTGCATACTCATAAGCATAGCCGTTGGCGTACTTGTAGTCCTGGGATCGAATAGCCAGCGGCACTAAATAGCAAAGATTTCGTTGCTCCAGTGATTATCATTGAAACCATTCATTGGCGTCATTTTGGCATCAATTAATATTACGTACTGTTTGACATACTTCGATGACGTGAAACATTCTTGATTTCATTCCAACGATTTTAAAATTCGTCTTTTTAAAGTAATGATTTGAAATGATAAATGATAAGACTATTAACTACTTCGTTTTTGCTATGCATTCTTGGTAAGTCCGGCTTAACTATGGGACTGATGACGTCATGCTCACAGTTGCTTCGGGATCACCAAGAATGCATAATAAAAACGAAGTGCCTAATGATTTGCGCAAATAAAATTCCCACGCAAAGAGTAAATCGATCAAAACAATGAGCACAATTTTAACCTTTTTTTGAAAGTGTAGTCTTTACCATTTACTCACCAAATTTTTTCTAATGTTTTAGGAAGAATTAAACACCTTTAATATGATTAACCTTCAGAAGTATAGTATACCTCCAGCATCAACTGCTGCTGAGATGAAAACCAGGAAACACACAGTCAGTGAACAAAACATATTCGGGAATCGAGAGCGTTGATTGCCGAACCAGGAGGAAGAATGCAAACTTGAGCTGCACCAAATGATATCTGTGTGTTGACTGGTGGGTCTCTTTATACCATTCAATTGAGGATAGTGGGTTGCTTTTTCTGTTGATAATCAGACCTCTGCACAGTGGTTGTTATTGAACTGGAATGAAAAACAGACGCGTATTGATTGCGAATGTGAAAGATCGCTGCTCCTTTTCGTCGACTGACTGCAGGACTTGTGAACCATTGCGACACACAATCTGTATTTCGATTACTGCTGACAATAAGACGATTCCCGCTCTGACGCGTTCACGAATAGTGGATGAATTGGACGCTTCGTCAATTGAAGTCTTCCACTCATTTCTGTTCGCTGCAGTCATTCTTGAATATCTTCCGAAGCAGCTCGCTGCCTGCATTAACACCAGTATTGCAACTAATTGTTAACTAGTTAAGCCAATGAAGTAGGAACCTGATTATCTTTTGCTAGCTACAAAGGTCATGAACTCGTTACCATGGAGACGAGTCAATGAGTTCAGTTCATCACCTAGGTAACTAGCAAAAGATAATCAGGTTCCTACTTCATTGGCTTAACTAGTTAACAATTAATTGCAACACTGATTATCACCGTACTTCTGTTGCATGTTTTATGCTAAGCATCTTACAAGGAAAATGAAATTAAAAAATGATCGTTAACTCAGTTGTAATATAGCACCCTTTAATCAAACAATAGATCACTTCTTGTAGTGGATGCCGCCATAGCCGAGTCCGTACGCATTTCCGTATCCATTGCCATATCCGTTGCCGTAGCCATAGCCGTTGTTACCGTAGTTATCGTAAACGTTGCTTCCACCGTAGAAGTTTTCACCGTGGGCTGCATGACCGGCGTTACCGTAGCCACCAGCGCCGCCATAGCCGTAGCCGTTGCCGTAGCTATTACCGTATCCGCCGTATCCCAGACCTGAAAGTCAGATGAGAACTAAATAAAAAAACAGTTATCGAACCGAATCCGGGGTAACCGCCTCCGAAGAAGCCGCCAAAGCCACCATAGCGTCCGAACGGAACTGAAATAAAGAGTGGGAAGGATATAATAATTTATAAGCATTTAATTTTTGCTTTTTTAAATGAAATATTTAGCGACGTTACAAGCAAAAAAATACGAGCGCTGTGAGCAACCATTTAGTGTACGGTGATTCATCTCAAAGGAAATGCGAAACGTCGCACGAGTCACATGTTTGACGAAGATAAAATAAGTAAAATAAGAGGCAAACTCGAAACAAATGACCATTTCGTCCAACAGCTGAGATACCATAGGTGTGTTTTTAGGGGGGGTTAACCCCCCAAACCCTGACCGAAGTGGGCAAAATGGGTGAAATTTTGTTAACCCCCATCGCCCGCCAAAAAATTTGCATAAAGTTCCATAAATTTGCATAAGGTTACGGTAATTTTATGGA
>JAQGCX010001015.1:0-12656 GCA_034700205.1 Plectus parietinus | reverse complement strand
TGGGGGGGGGGGGGGGGTATATACCCCCATAACCCCACGCCCATGTCTGGGGGTACCCTATGACGTATCCTGTGTAGACTTTTGTAGCCTCACCGTACTCTAAGGTGCAAATTATGGGCGTGAAATTCAAATTTTTATTCAAGTTTGAATTCTCGCGCAAAAAAGCTCGTGACGTATGACGAATCCTCTTCCGTTTTTCGGCCCGTGACATATGTCAAATACGTAATGGTGAACCTTGCGCAGGTATGAGGGTACTCCAGTGCCAGATTATCGTATAATTCTTATAAGCATGTGCTTAGGGTCCCACGACCTCCGAAAAAACATGATAAGGGACTCCATTATGTTTTAGGAGCCCCATAGGGGCCCAGAAGGACCCTCAAATAGAGACCTCACTTTGGCCCTACGTGCTTCGGGCCCCCGACCCCCCCATGATCCGGCCCTGAAGTACTCGTAAATTTGCAAATAAGACAAATTTACGGTATTTTGAGTGGGAATACAGATTTCTCCAGTATATCATTTTTTCCCGATTTTCAAGTTTTTCAAGGAGTTTGCACAAAACTTGTTATTTCGGTCAAGTTGGATTAGTCCCAGGTGCGAAAATCATGTGCTTTCTCACCTGTGCCTGATGAACCATGTCGCGGATGAACTGCTGGTTGGAACCTTGGTTAGCAGGCCAGTGGAGACGCTCAATGTCCAGCCAAAGCGTTCCGATTTGCGCACCATCGGCTTTGAGTCGATTAATCGTCGCTTCTACTTGATTTGCAGCGTGAGCACATCCGGACGACAAGCACGGGAAAATGTACCCATCCACGTTCGTCCAACCAGCTAACAATAATTGTTTATAAAAAAGTTAAACACCGTCCCGTTGCATGTGAGTGGAACTAGACAATCAGAATCTTATTTAACGTGTACAGTCAACATTGCATATATCGACATCGGATATATCGACAAATCGCTTATATAAACACAATTGGCCAGTCCCAAAGTGCAATTTGCCACTAATTAACTTTTCGTGTATCGATTTGTGACAAGAAGAGATATTTTTATGACAAAAAGTGCTAGAAAATTCATCTTCAGTAGTCTTTTCTTGATTGATTGCTGCTAGTTTGGTTCAAAGACAACTTCATTCGCCTATCTCATATATCGAACGCATGTTGCTCAACACGTTATTGAGTGCAATTATCAATTTTTTCATATATTGACACTCGCCTATATCGACATTTTTGGCCGGTCCCTGGAGTGTCGATATATACGATGTTGACTGTATTAAGAAATAGTAGGCCACGCAGAAATAGTAACCTAGGATTCAAGAGGTTTGAAACAGTAGTAGCCCACGCATAGATAGTAGTTCTGTGGGGAAAATGTGGTGCTATACACTAAAAACTGATCGATATAACCAGTATTCTAACCAATATTCATGACATGTGCAAGAAAGTAGACAGAAAAATGCCAAATTTATGTTGAATATTGCTTAATTTTTTCAAAATTTCATTTTTCGGTGGCATGCATCTGTAGTATTGTCATTTTAAGTTCAAAATTATAGTAGATCACGCAGAAATAGTAGCCCAGGATCCAGGGGGGATTGAAACAACAATAGCCCAAGACTAATATTTCTTAGAATACAGTAACTTTATTTTTACAGAAAATGTCTGTAAATATTAAGTAATAAACTAACCGGCTCTGGCGTTTTTGATATTCTGAATGCCGCCAACATCATAATTTCCCACGCTTTCCCAGACACGTGCAATGAAGAAGCTGTAGCCAGCGTTCTTAATGCACTGAAATCCGGCCACACTCACGTGCTGAATACCGTCCCAGCCGAGCGCTGCGCGGCCCACTGACGCGCAGGCCAGCACAGCAGCCAAATATGTCAACAGTCTGAAGCATACAGAACAGTATTATGCTATTAATAAAGTTAAGGCGAGCTGTTCAGTGCTTCAATCATTCGTTTTACTGTATAGATGCGTCGATCCAGCCAGTTTTCATTTAATCGGTCCCGGTTCCGGTCCACGGACCGCACATACAGTCGAACCCGGATAAGATAACCCGGATATGCATAAAATGCGTATCAATTGTTAGAGCATACGCCACCGCACAAAGAGGCTACGCAGTTCTGCGTAGTGAGTTTTCATGTTGGCGTGTGCTCAAACTCAAATTGATACGCATTTTGTGCACTTATCCGGGTTCCACTGTACCGTATGGCGAGTGGTTAGCAATACGAAAGCGACTGTGTAATAATTCGATTTCGTCATATTTTTTACATTCCTTGAATCGCGTACTCTGTGCCATTTTACGACGTTACCGAAGATTTTCGGCTATCCCATGAGCACGATGTCTTGTCTTCATTGATTGGTAACCAAAATCGACGTGTGTAGGTTTAGGTACGGTGTCATTTTGAATGGTACTTGTCCGTTATTTTTTGTTGGTTGGTGCACAATATTCTTGTGGAAAATTTTTCGTTGTTTTACTTTTTGGGAGAACATTTCAAAAATCTGAGCTGTTGTTTCCAGAATGTTTCTTTGTTTCCATTGAAAGTTGCTTTTTCTCGACAAGAAATTGATAGGGAGCTGTACGTTTCGCTCAATATTATTGTTTCTTTTTCAAAGTCTTCTGATGCTAATGAAAGCTGAGATGTTGTCATCAGCACAAATGTTATCAACACCTTAATTTCAACCTTGTTTGATCTTTGATCTTTTCTTTTTATCAAATGACACATGTGTACTGTACTAGTCGATGAATTTTTGCGACATTGTTAAAGATGTTTGATGCTTTTTTCCAAACGACAAGTGCTTTTATCGATCGGTCACACTTTATCGTGCTTTATTCGTCTGTTTGTTTGTTTGTTTGATGGCGAGTCGGTTCATAGTAGTTTGTCTTCGAGCGATTCTCTGGCGAAATAAATATATATCCAGTAATCGTTTTGCACGCAAGCTTGATAATTGAAGTTTTTCCGTTAGCAAGCGAAAAATCCCGTGAATTCATTCGATTTTCCGAGTCACAGTGCGTTAAAAGCAGTGTTGCAACTAATTAATAACTAGTTAACTAGTTTAGCCAATAAAGTAGGAACCTGATTATCTTTTGCTTGTCACCTAGGTGATGAACTCGTTTCCATGGAAATTCCCATGGCAACGAGTCACCACCATGGCAACGAGTCATCACCTAGGTAACTAGCAAAAGATAATCAGGTTCCTACTTCATTGGCTTAACTAGTTAACAATTAGTTGCAACACTGCTGATAAGGTGCGCTTGCAGAGCCAGAATGTCGTAATGGTAGTCCACCGTATATGAGTTCCAATGGCACTCACCGCGTTCCCCACAAGTGCACGGGAACTTTGCAATGCCCGGCCCCTCATGTTTGCGATTTCGAAACAAACACGATTGGTACAAGTTCTTTTGGCTATTGCTGCTTGTATGAAACGAAACGATTGAGTAAGTGAATGTTTGTCAGTGACTTGAGCCAGTGACAAATTACATTCTGCAGAACCAAAGTTTTCAACTGTCGAACGAACATCTGCATCAGTCACAGACGAACCGAAAACGGATCTCTTGCCTACTGATCCACCGACTACAACGAGCAAAACTACAACTCAAACTACAACTACAGCAGCCGCGACAACAACAAAAGCAATTACTACTCCAACCACAACTACTCCAACTACAACTACTCCAATTACAACTACTTCGACCACCACAACAACCACAGCTTCAACCACAACTACTTCGCCTTCTACGACTTGGACTCCAAGGACGACACAATCGACAACGCCCACTGCACCCTCAACAACAGGGACAGAGAGTTTACCGGCGTTGTTCTGCCTGGGCGATCGATCTGCACTTGTGAATGAACATGGTCGTCCTGTCTTGTGCTACCTCGGCAGCGATTCGGGACTGCTCACGGAGCCCGCTTGCGGCGGCTCTTCCATGCATATCTGCAGCTTCATCAACATTAACACCACCATCGGCGCATGCTGCTCCGCGCTCGACCCCAACCAGTACCGCTGCCCTGTCGGCATGGTTCCATTGTTGACACAGTATACTGGTCGACGACCGAAACCGTGCAGTCCAATGCACCTCGATTCGTGTCCGGGCCCAACATCAGTGTGCGTCTTTGACGAGCTCTACGGCACCTATCATTGCTGTCAGACACCGCCCGACAATATTGCCAACGTTGGTCAGCGCTTTTTGCCATTTTTTAAGTAATTATAGTCAGAATTTTTCAAACGGTTAACCGAAATCGATCGAACACCCCTCGATTGAATATCGCGCGCTTTCAAAATCCAGAATTTATTGTATTGAGTATCATTCCTTCGTATGATTAAAATCCATTTCTAGTAAACGTCCCACAACGATATTTAGTCACTATTGCAGATCTAAAATTCTGGGGTTACGGTGCTTTATACGGTACGCTCTTTACCGTCAAAGAAATTATGAGTATAGTTGAATCGATATTTTGTGACGATTAAAATCAATCATTGCAGCAGAACCCAGTTGGCTAAATTAGAATTTTTGACGGTAAATGACAGTATGTGTTGCAGGTTGTCCGACTGGACAGGGTTCGTTCAGCGACCCATTGACCAACGCCACTCTCGAATGCAATCCGGTCAAGTTGAACACATGTCCGCCCGGCTTCGGCTGCCATTTCAGCACTTTATACAGTCGCTACCAGTGCTGCGGCGCCAGCTTGTGCAAGCCTTTGATCACTTAGCCAACTAAAAAGACAAATTTACAACTAATTCATTTCAGCGTGCCCATCAAATAGCGCCACGTATCTCAGTCCTGTAACGGGCGAATCAATATCCTGCGATCGTACGCACGGTTGTCCACAGGCTTTTTTCTGCTACTTTGACGCCAAACTAGGAAAAAAACAGGGCACTTGCTGTTCTGAAGATCCAGTTATCAGTTAGTTATCAGTACGGTATGCAAGTGATATATTGATCGTTTTGCAGGTTTGTGTGATCAAGGGACGGCACTCCGAACAGACGAAGGTCACGGAATGAAGTGTAATCACGACAAGCACAAATGTCCTCCTGGATTCAATTGTCTGACAAGATTCAACATCAGTATTTGCTGCCCTCACCCCCGTTTGTCATCGTCACTTCCCTCTCCCAATAATTTTGCGAAATACAAAATTTTCAGAGAACATTTGCACACAGCCATTGGAAGAAGGACTGTTGTGTACCGAAGCACCTGAACAAACGCGATTCTACTATGATACGGTTCAGCGGACGTGTAAATCGTTCGTCTATTCAGGCTGCGGTGGCAATGATAATAGTTTCGAGACACAGTCGGATTGTGCCACATTCTGCAATGTGGCAGGTAAGTAGTTGCAAGTCATACAAAGTCCCGGATAACTTCGCTTTCATAGGATTATGCAGACTAGGTTTCCCACTGCTCCAGTCAGATGGTCGTGTTGCAAACTGCAGCGATCAAATGCCCTGTCTGGCAGGCTATCAGTGCATTGACACAACGCAAGGCAACTATTGCTGCCCGACTGCAGGTACGTCTAATTTCCTTTTGCAATTGCACAATAAAATCGCTCATTTCAGAGATGGTTTGTACGTTGCCGAACGATCCAGGCACAGTGTGCACTGGTGGCGACGCTGGTCAAGCGTGGTACTTCAACCCTGCAGCTGCCGCGTGTCTTCCATTCGAGTACCATGGATGCGCAGGCAGTTTGAATCGCTATTCGACTCAACGGGAATGCGCGGAAAGCTGCTTCGATTGTGCGTTGTAAATGTTGCGGCATAATAAACGGCTCTATTCAGCGTTGTGCCCCGTCGGTCAGCCAAAAGCGGAAGAAGGACGACTGGTCAGTTGCTCAAAAGCAGCGCGTTGTGACAGCGGATACATGTGCATTTCGCCTCGATATGGCGGCGATAACATCACCATCTGCTGTCCACAACCAGGTAGATATTGCAGTCTAACAGAATCCCAGTACACCCAATCGTTTTTAGAAACCCTTTGTGTCCTGCCTGATGATCCTGGCACTCCATGTGGAACGCCTCATGTATGACAAATAAGTTGACTTGACTTGATAGTTTCATTTAGTTGCGATACCGATACGATCATACGATTGGAGAATGCAAACAATACTTGCACTTCGGTTGCGGCGGTTCGCAGAACAGTTTTCTAACACAAGCGCACTGCCATGGATTTTGTGCCGGTAGAGTTGCATTAATAACATTAAAACACTTTATCTGCAATTCAGATGTAACTCGTTGTCCGAACGATGCGCTGCCTTATGTCAGCCCAGTATCTAACAGGGCATTGAGCTGCAGTCCCGCATATAGCAGCTGTCCCGAAACGTACGCTTGCAAATTGGCAGGGAAGGACGCCCTTGTGCATTATTGCTGTTCAGGTATGATTCGTATGTTGCGCAATGTAGAAATGGAAATAGATGTAAACGTGGAGTTCAGATCCGCAATGTAGAAGTGGAAAGAAGCCCTTCTACGATCCGGACATCCAAGCGACCAAGAAATGTCTGCCCGGTCATTTCGGCTTTTTCGACGGTTGCCCGGAAGACCACGCTTGCCAGATGACTAGCGAGGGTCACTATTTTTGCTGTCCGGAAGCTAGTAAAGCGTTACATTATCCTCCCATTAGTGGAAACCGATGCGCGTTGTTTCAGCTGTTGATGAGGCTTGCGCTTTGGGAAGTCAGCCATTCGTCCATACTCTAACGAGCAGACCAGTCGGATGTGCGCAAGAGTATGGTAATTGTCCGTTCGGCTACCAGTGCATCTTCAACCACAAATTCGGCGAGAGTTTCTGCTGTTCCGACACCAAGAAAGAGAAAGTCAACGTGGAACCTCCAACAGACACGCACGTCATCAATGAAACCGGCGGACGAGTCATTGGGACTTTTTCTCGTGGGAATTGAATATTTTTCATAATTGGAGCATGAGATGACGGATCGTTTGCAGCCGATCTTTGTGCGGATGGATCGGAGCCTCACTTTGACGAGTATTCAAAGAACTTTCGCATTTGCAACCCTTATCTCACGTTCTCCTGCCCTGACGATTTCCAGTGTGAATTCAATCATGCAGCCGGTCGCTATCATTGCTGCAGAACAAGCGAACTCGGTAGGTCCGACTGAGTACGGTAAGTATTATTCATAGGCAACAGTTTCAGGAATGATCAGCGACGATAAACACGCTTGTCCCTCGGGACTGTTCCCCTTCCCACATCCGCGCACAAATCAGCCAATCGTCTGCCAGCCGGGCACCGCAGGCTTCTGTCCGTTCAACTCGCTGTGCCAGTACAGCCCACTGTACTGGCAGTTCATCTGCTGCGCCAAGAGAGAGGTCACGTTCAACGCGCTCATGGCTGCCACGAGACAGCACGAGGCCCTTATTCGCTCAGAAACGGCGTTGGCAAAACGTAGCTACCTAATTATATCGACTCCACGGTGCAATCCACGAATTTCAGGATTCTTCCCGGGCGAAGCGGGCTGCGTCACTGACGGGCAATGCAGCGCCACATTCAACAATGCCAAGTGCCACGACTGGATCTGTATCTGCCCGTCTTCAATGAAAGTGCTCGAGAAGTCTTGCGGTACTGATTTTCACATGCGGTCGCGACAATCAATTGTGCATTGCAGTGTTTGTCTGTCCGGCAGGCTACGAAGAGCGCGAAAGGCGATGCGCCAAGGTGCATTCATAACATGCATGACTGGACATCTTTCAGCGATCTTTTAATGCAATCTCACGTTCGATGTCGCCAAGAATTCAAGTGCCATACGTTGTATAGGATTGATGGGTCTGGTGACAAATCATTTGTAGCCGCACAGCTAATTTTGTCCGCTCTTTATTTATAACTTTAACCAATCAACATGACTTGATGTCTTTGTTTTGCGTATGGTGGCATTATATGGTCAGATTTTCACCTTTAGCAGTTACATGGATCAGTTTACAGCGAACCGAAATTCATCACACAACAGACAAAGTCATTCGTACCGATGATATGGTGACGACGACAAAAAACCACGTAACATTCAACCGAAATAACGGCAAGAACGGCCGCACAATAATCCTCGAACTTGAACAAATTTTCCCTGCTGATTCTGAGTAAAGTTTCGCATACGGTAGCATATGGTCATATAATTATCTACTGCGGTCACATAAGTCCGTTTACAGCGATCAGAAAATTATCACACAAAAACAGAAGCCAGACAAAGTCATTCTTACTCAAGATATGGTGACAAGGGCCAGAAGCCACGAAACATTCAAACAAAATCAAGACACGAACGGCCGCAGAATAATCCTCGAACCTGAACAAACTTTCCCTGCTGATTCTGAGTAACGATCGTCGAAAACTTTCGCGACAAATCAAACACGGAATGTACAGTGAACATGGAAGACGGTGCTCGAAGCTTTCTGCAGCCAACGCAGCAAGAGACCAAATCCCTCGTCAGAAATTTTCGAAAGTCTTTAGGAAGTATCATTTTCTTCAGACTGAAAATATTCATACTAAATATTCAAGCTTGAGAGATTGAAATGGAAAGTGCGTACCGTCGCTCCTTGACAATTACGGCTGCCAATGCTTGCAAAGATCCCACACCGCCTTCAACGATCGTAGGGATACAGCGCGACCGAGTGTACAGATCCGGGTGATTGGCGGTTGCGTCGAACTCCATATCCTTCGAAAACCACAAAATGCTCGTCGGAAGATAACTCAAACGGTTATGCGAAATGTTCAGCGTTCGCAGGTGGCGGAGCGAGCCGATTTCCATGGGCAACTCGACCAGATGATTGTCATTGAGCATGAGCTTGACGAGTTGCTTCAATCGCCGCAGTTTGGGTGGAATGCGTTCTAACTCGTTTCCCGATACGTCCAAATGAATCAGTTTTTCTTTTGGCAAACTGCGCCAGAAGTCCAAAGACAGATGGCGCAATCGGTTCTTGGCAAGAATGAGCGACTTCAGGTTGACTAAGCGAGCCACATCGGTAAACTTGGCGAAATCGATCGCTTCTCCGAGTTTGTTGTTCGACAAATCAAGATCAGTCAACTGCTTGAGTGAGAACCAGCGTCCGTCAATTTGCTTTCGTTCGAGACCAGTCATACTCAGTTTTTGCAACGTATTTGGAAAACCGCTGTGCGGGTAGTCCGCAAGCCGTGTCACTTCCAGGACCGTTTTGGCCGGTTTCGAGACAGTCGATGTGCTAATGGGTTTCCGGTTCGGCCCATCATCCTTGCCATCCAAGATCGCATGGAGGCGTTCCACGAAACTTCTCAGTGAGCTGACGCTAGTACACTGAAAATATGGAATATATTCCAGAAAAACAAGACACTGAATTTTTGATTAACACACCTCACTGAAATATACATTCGTGTCTGGACGAATAAACTCAACCGTCAGTTTTCCATTGCCGATGAATTTTTCATGGATTCTCAAAACGTTTTCTCTGTTTAGCTAAAACACAAATATTTTTACAGTTGTGTTTTTGGAAAAAATAAGTAAAGTTGCGCACTTCGAAGCTGGTTGCAGTCTTGTTCTTGGCTTGAAACTTCACAAAAAGTATTTTTTTGTGCACGGCGACAGATCCGCGGGCCGGCTTTTGCGAGAAATTGCTACTTCTAGACTGCACTATCACCTTGCAATCTAGACGCATTCCCACTGTTTCTGCTTGATATCTCGAAAAGAAATCGTTTCTGAATAGGAGTGGTTAGTGTCCGGTCGATTCTTGTTCGCGGAGTTCAAAGGACGCGGAGTTCAAAGGACGCCGCGCTCCGCTAACCGCCGCTGAATACCGACCGATTGACATCGAGCGCGCAAAGCACTTCAAAGTTGATTAAAAATGAAGTACTTATAGTATTTGAAATGGATTTACCAATAATAGATAAGTGATTCTTGTCTCTGGTTTACCAACCAAAGAACGTTCAGTTCATAACGTGCAATCTGCGACCACGTGTTGTGACGTCACGAAGTTTTTCTGGTTCTGTCCGATTTGATCGTTCGAGTCTGTCTGGATACTTGTCTGAGGAGAAATTTTAGTGACGCTCTCCTCATAAATCGGAATCAGTTGATGATGCTGTCAACAAGCAGTATAATCGGCGTTGTTGGTCGACAGCTACTTCGACAGTGTCGCACGTTTGCTTCGGCTGGTTCGTTACTTTTTGTTTCAGTAGTGAGTTGGCATCAAAAAATGAAGCTCTTTGTAGGAGGAGAAGCCAAGTTCGACTTTCGAGATGCGTTCGACCTGGACTCGCAGTTAACGGAGGATGAGCGCGCGTTGAAAGACTCCGTCTACGATTACTGTCAGGAGAAACTGCTGCCTCGTATCGTGGAGGCGAATCGAGATGAAAGTAGTGTCGCGGTTTATCGCCCTTTGTGATGTTTGCATTCTTTAGAATTCGATCCGACGCTCATTCCGGAAATGGGACGAATGGGACTCTTGGGCTCCACGCTCAAGGTATGTCTCACGTTTTCTTTTCCACAAATTGTTTTCAACTTTGTTGTCATTTCAGGGCTACGGATGTGCAGGCACATCGTCGGTCGGCTACGGACTAATCGCTCGCGAAGTTGAACGTGTTGACAGCGCGTACGCCAATTGACGAAATATTATAGGGTATAATGATTGTTTTTTCAGTTATCGTTCAACGATGAGTGTGCAGTCTTCTCTTGTCATGTGGCCCATCTACACTTACGGCACGGAAGCGCAAAAAGAGAAGTATTTGCCGCGATTGGCGACAGGCGAACTGATCGGCTGTTTTGGTCTGACCGAGCCCGACCACGGATCTGACCCAGCCGGAATGACGACTAAGTGAGTTGCTCGTTTGATGCGCGTCATGAACAAGTATAGGGTGTCCCACAACTCCCATAGCACCCCCCTCCCTAACGGTAGTTCTGAGCAACCTAGAAAACTGCGGTTTTTTCATTCGAAAGAAAATAAAAAACTGGATTAATGGCTAAAACTTCATCCCATTTGGTGCATAAATCGCTAAGAATGACGCAATCAAATAAAATGCACCAGAAACGCGTGTGTCTTGACACACGCATTTCTGGTGATTGCGTCGTTCTTAGCGATTTATGCACCAAATGGGCTAAAATTTTAGCCATTAATCCAGTTTTTTATTTTCTTTCGAATGAAAAAAACCGCAGCTTTCTAGGTTGCTCATAACCGCCACAAGGGGGGGTGCCACGGAATATTGGGACACTTTGTACAGGGCCCACAACTTCCGTAGCACCCCTCTAGCTCGCGGCTGTTCTACGCACCAGAAAAAATTGCCGTTTTTCATTGAAGATGACAAAAAAACTGGGCTTGTCGAAGAAATTTCAGCTCATTTAATTCAGAATTCGCTGAGAACGACGCAATCGAAAAAATGCCTTAACAAGGCATTTCATGAAGGTATTTCATTCGATTGCATCGTTCTCAGCTAATTCTGAACCAAATCGGCTGAAATTTCAACGACTAGTCCAGCCATTAGTCGAATGAAAAATCACAGTTTTCTAGGTTGCTCAAAATCACCGTTAGGAGGATGCCACAAAATTATGGGACACCCTGTTTGTTGTTTTATTCTTTCCCAATAGAAGTTGAAATCAAGGTTTGAATCCCACCTGTTTCAGAGCGAAATGGGACGCTCAGAAGAAGTGCTATCGGCTTTCGGGAACGAAGTCGTGGATCAGCAACTCGCCTGTGGCGGACGTGTTCGTGGTTTGGGCGCGCAGTGACAAGCACGAGAACGCCATCAAGGGCTTCGTGCTGGAGAAGGGGATGGACGGACTGACCGCCCCGAAGATCGAGGGTAAACTGTCGTTACGCGCCAGCATGACCGGTCAGATCGCGATGGACGATGTCTGTGTGCCCGAAGAGAATTTGCTCCCAAATGCGAAGGGATTAGCGGTATTTAGATTCCTTGTTTTTCTTGATGTAAAAGAAACGTATTTCTTTGTTCAGGGACCGTTCGGCTGTCTCAACAATGCTCGCTACGGGATCGCGTGGGGTGCGCTTGGAGCCGCTGAATCCTGCTTCCATCTGTCGCGCGACTACGCTCTCGAAAGGTGCGCACAAACATTTCATAAAAACCAAACCAACAATGTATAGACCAGCGAAAAAATGGGCAATGCGATTATTAAATTAGACACAGTGTTGAGTAAGAAAGATGAGCAGGGCACATATTGTCATAGCATGAGTTCTTTGATCAACTTTAAATAAGAAATCGTTCATCAACCAGACTCGTCTTGATCAGATGATTGGTGTAGAAAACTTTGGTGATTTTGCGGAAAAGCTTGGAAATGCAGAAGGTAACTGTAGCGGCGAGGATGAAATTGTGCCAGATGAGATCAGTCATGCAGAAGACGAGCAGATCGAACGACAAGTGAGTCCACTCGTTGCCGTAGAGGAACGCCTTGCTGTAGGCGATTTCCGAAAAGTCCCTGAAGCAGATTGCATTGGTCAACAAGATCCACCAAAACGTATTTCACATACGTCCCGGGCCGAAAATTGACCAGGATCCGTCATACGTCACGAGCTTTTTTCAGTGGCAATTCAAACTTCAATACAAATTTGAGTTTTCCCGCAAAAATTTGAATTTCGCGTCATAAATTTGCATATTAGAGTTCGGTAATGATAAGTCAAATTCGGATAAGTGCACATTCGGTGTATCAATTGTTTGAGCACACGCCAACATGAGAGCTGACTACGCAGAACTGCGTAG
>JAQGCX010001014.1:0-12661 GCA_034700205.1 Plectus parietinus | reverse complement strand
TCTACCACTGAGCTATCCGCCTACGTCATCCTCCTTTGCTAGGCTCAGAGATGAATGCCTGTGTGTTCGCAATGCGTACAATTGTCTGCTGTGCTTAGATGTGCCTGCAGCTAACTGATAAGCGGGCCACTCTAGGCAACCTCGGCATCGACTCTGAATACGGCCCCTGAACACAAACATACCAGTCGAGAGGACGATACTGACTTACCCTATTGTATAGGAAGACTCCGAAGACGGCGAGAAACATGCCGAACATGTTCATCGGTGTCACCGGGTTGTGCAGAGCAAGCAATGAAGCGCAAATTACAGCGATTCGTTTCGTGGCGCTCGATACTGCGTAGCTGAGCGCCGTCAGTTTGTGGATCAGGGTAAATGCACACAGATTCTGCGCAAACGACAGAAACCCGCTGAGCAACAACAACAAAAGGAATTCTGCCAATGGCGAGTTCGGAGTGTCTTCCTGAAATAAAATCATCAATGAAAGAAAGAGAAATTATTTTCCAAAAACATTTAATCAGATTCCCCCACTCTGATCTTGGAAATTTTATGGTATTTTTTGAAAACAAATATGATTCCCCGAAATGAAAAACTCAGCGCTCTTTTTATTCATGAGCATACCTGTAACCAGAGGGGTCTAGCTACATATTTGCCCCTGGACCCGTTATGTAGCTAGCTACATGCACCCCCCCCCCTCGCGGTTGGACTGGACAAGCACGGGATAGAATGGCCCTCGGCCGCGAGCGGCCGAAGGTATGTTCATGAATGTTTGTAAGAAAATAAAAAACTTACAGTGAATTCTTTCCAAATCGGTAATGCATCGTAGAGACACCAGACGGGAAGAAAAATCATAGCTGCCATCTGGGCGTTTAAAGCTAGAAGTTTGATCGGGTGCATGTCAGTGTCCTTTAGTACCTGCAAAATAAAGTTGCTAATAAGATTTGGCAAGTTTATTCAAGTAAAAAAATGGAAAAGCAGACTGGATGGAGTATGTGTTCCAGCCGATGTTTGATAGCTAGTATTTTAGAATCAAAAGCACCATAGTATTCGGGATAAAGACCTGATCATACCTATAGCTACTCCAAGGCTGGGGCCGGGGGAGGTAAGAAAATTGCTTTCATAACTGGGGTGCTCTTAAGCACTCTGCAGTCTTCCATCGTGACGATTTGCTCGGGACGAATTGCGACCAATTACCAAGAATGAATTATGTATTCATGATCACACAATACTTATTCTTGGTAATTGGTCTCAATTCGTCCCAAACAAATCGTCACGATGGAAGTCTGCACAGTCCTTTATAGCCGGTGATTTTATAACCAGGTTTGACTGTATTGGGTGTGAATTGAAGTTTTTCAGGATGTCGAAAATTTCAAATGAAACTTACTCGCTTGACGAGTGAGTTGAGCATGGCGTAGGTGAACGTGGACGTCAGCGCACTGATCAATCCAGCGACATTGAAGGACAACTCAGTGAGCGATGCAATGCAGACACCAATGATGATGGGAAACAAGGACAAGTACACCTTGGTCGTCTGCGATTCACCCAGAATCACGCGCGCGCAGAACACCGCGAACAATGGCATTGTCGCTTTCACTGAAAACAAAATAATTACTTTTATTATCGTGGTTCTAGGACAGGAATATGGAAAAACTTGTTACGCAATGCGCTGAGTTTAAGAATACGAATATTGATGAAGCTACTACGTACTAGTTGGTGAAGCACCGAGTTATGACCTATTTTTGCCGTATTCTGTGCTTCAACTTCATGATTAGTGTTGTGCTTCTTATTGTAACATAATGACTAAACTAAATGTACAGAAAAACCCGTATAACTGCACGGTTTTTCTGGCTTAAAAAGTTTTTTCTATTTTCTACAATAGATGAACCCGCATAACTGCAGCTGTCCTTTAAATGTTTGCTTCACACAAAATGGGAATAGGCGGTGGTTAAAAAGTCTAGGAAAGTGACACTTTTAAAAATAATACAGCCCATATAACTACGTTTTTCCTAGCTCTCGAGGGCGTGCAGTTACGCCAGTTCACTGAACTGTAATCACAAAATTTGCGATTTTTGGTGGTGTAGAAGACCCCGCACTCGTACGCAGTTCGCACTGGACCAAAATGTAGTAATGTCTCAGTCATATTTTAACTCAATATCGACGTTAAAACATCAGCTCCAGATTTGCATTTTAACTATAAATCCGAACAAAAAGAAATGAATTTGCAAAGAATACTTACCAGTATGAGCGTAAGAAACAGGCACTTTCCACAGACTGAAATACGCGCTTGAAACAGCTATAGCTTTGCCCAGTGCAATAGGAAGCACAAATTTCAGCGTGTATCCTTTTGGAAGAGTTTGACGATTAATATTCCATAATCTCGTCAGCGGCGTCGCATACAAGGGAATACTTATCAAGCTGACCAACGACACAGTCATTGGAAAGGGATAAGACTGCAGTAAAAGTTTGTTGACAATGCCGCCAGTTGAGCTGATTGTATACCATGCAATGCACATAAATACGATAGTGATGGTAAACCGGACATGATCGGGAATGTTTATCAGCGTCATTCGATAAATCTGAAACAAGTTCAAGAATTGCAAGTTCAGGATCATCACATGGTCTATTACACATGCTATTCAATAGCTATCGGTTATATGGGAATCTTGGGGACGGCGAAAATCTTCCCTTATAACCGTAAATCTGTTCGAGTGCCATAAAAAGTGTTCCCTCATAACCGATTTTCCCTTATAACCGATACTTACTATATTTAAATCCAAATCCGAACTCATTTGAAACAACTGATCCTGCAATTCCCAGAACGGGTAAAAATATGAGAATGTATTCGGGAATAAGGCGTATTTTAGAGTCGGAATACATGGCAGCCCATGCTTTAAAAAATGTAACATAATATCATGTTCTTGTTTCAAGAGTAAATTGGCTATATGCGCTGAAGAAAAGAGAAATAAATGCAGCAAAAGGTTTATCGTATTTTCAGAAAAGAAATTACCTTTATTTCATGAGACAACTTTCTCAGGATCGCGTTTCTTATTTCACGCAGGAATAGAAACGACACCATCTTCTTTGGTCAAGCTCTGTATTGCAGGGGCTAAACGTTGCACAACATTCACAATTTCGGCGGACATTTTCGTCAAACAAACAAACCGAAGGCGACACGACGCGTTAGAGACTGAATTTTCGCGTCGTTTCTGAATGTGTGTGATCAGGTGTTGCGGGTGTTGCGGGGGTTGGGCTGGTTCTATGTCTTGGCCCGGGCAGACATTACAAATTCCATTTTGCCTGTTTTTACGCGTGGCAATTGTACGGGAATGGGAGCGCGCGGCTGGCCGTCGATGTCTGTATTACAGCAACAAGTCGCGTATTCCACAACATATACCCGAACTACACAAGGGAGCAACAGCGTGATTTTGGTTTAGTAGCATGATATGACGCAGTTTTATCGCCAAAACACGAGGCAATTTGCATTCAAAATATGGTTATAAACCTTGCCTCTACAGTGGTTCGATGTGCACTTATTAGCTTCTTCATCATGTAACACTAACTGAAGCAATACTCTCCCTAAAGACATAATTATGAATGCAAAGAGTGCGGTTGTCTGAAACTGTGGGAATTTTACAGAAGGATTGAGAATCTATTCCATTTGCTCATGGTAAACAAGCAAAGAATTTATAACTCTTGGTAAGAAATATTGCACCCAATAGTCATTTCACTTCCCGGGTATATTGCTGTGGAATACGCCAGTCTCTGCCACGCAATGTTTCCGGTTTGCCCGGTTGTTGAGCGCCAAACGTGCACTTTTCTCGGCGAAACGCCTGATACGAAATTGGAAACGAAACAGCACTAGTTTATTTTATTTCGAATGTGCCAGTATTCAAATTGGTCAAATTGCTGGTGGTCAACGTTGGTCAGCGTGACGAATTTGATCAGCACATACTTCCATGATATTATAAATTGGTGACAATTACAAAAACAATTCACCACGAACAACTGTGATTGACTGGCCGGTTAGATTGAGACGATCATTTTCGCACAATTCTAGATGGAATTCAGCGCCTCGTCCAGGAAAGCATTGGCGAGCTAAAATTGCTTCGATAAAACGAAAACATCGAAATCGTTTAAAGCTGGTTACCAAACAGTTTATTCTTTCCAAGCACTTTGCCCCAGAATGGAGTAACGCAGCAATGCGCGTAACCTGAAAAATTAAAATTAAAATAGTTTTAAAATAAATTGACAATCGTCAATAGGAAATAAATTTGTGCAGAGACTACCAACCGTAATTTTTTTAAAAATTTCAAAAATTTTCCTGTTTCTACCTGTTGCTGGGTCTTCGTCGAAGCCGTCGAAAAACCAAGGACAAAAGTAGCGAGAGACAAAGTCGTATACTCTTCCGTTTGCATCAACACATCCATTCTTTTCCGAGCCGCGCATTGTTACTATGATTCCGCGAAGGTATTCGCCAGTCTTGTAGATATCAATCAGTTTTGCAATTGACGGTTTCAGTGCCTCGAATTCTTGTCTGAAAATTTCGAAAAAAATAAGTTTTCTGCAGATGGACATTTGAATGGAGCAGGAGGGAAAGAGCAAATAGCGTACCATCCATACAACTAAATACAAGAGCAATTCGTTTTGTGGCCTTTCTTACTCAAATCAACAATTATGGCTTTTAACAACACAAGGTTCTCGGTTTATTTTACATGCCGAACACGATCATAAATTTTGATTGCACCTGCTCATTTCTTCAAGCACAACAATCATATTTGGAGCAGTTGGAACGTGAATTATCGCAATTACTTCATGACCGCAACTGATTGTCTGAAAATCATATTCGTATGTATATTGTACGAACGTGATGATGAAAGTTTCACTTCATAATAAAAATTTTAACCATATTGCACCATTAAACTGGGCATCAATGACGAATGACTGAAACGAGAACAAGACCCAAGTGAATCTTGTTTCTGACCTTTGCCAATTGCTTCACGAATTCCGGCGCGACTTCGGCTCTTTCAAAAAGTTCCGGTCGCAATTGTGTCGACCAAGCATCGGCGTCAAGCGCTATCATTCCATAGATTGGGAAATTCATTGTTAAAAATCCTTCTTTCTCTGATGATCTCGCCACCTCCAAGCATCCACTTTTCGTCTCGAATTGGATTGTTTCATTCTTGTTGCCTGCAAGTGCATTTCTTATAGGGGCGTAGCTGGGGGTCTTAAAACCCCATGGAAAAAACAAGACCCCCAAAATCGATCTCCGAAAAATAAAAAACAACGGTCCTCATTTACCTCCGAAAGAGAGGTAAGGGTCTCATTCCCCCATACCTCAAGATCCCCTCACTGCAATTTAAGACCTTTCCTTCTTCACCCAATCCTGGCCACGCCTCTAATTTCTCATGAGATACGGTGGCATTGGCGCGTGATAGGGGGCACATACTGTACCTAAGGATCCATCGCGCTTGCTTCAATCCAGTAGAAAATATCTCGCTGCAAGATTTGATAACCTATCAAAGAACGAAAAAGAACCTTCTAATATGTGCCGACCCCTGTCCTCTCCTTTCTTTCATTTTGAGCATTTTGAGGTTGGCTCGTTTTGAGCACGCCCTTGTGTGAAATTACAGTTATTATGAATCATCCAAATGCATAGTTGCTCGCCTGCTTCATTGAAAATAACATGCGATGTCGCCAAAGTCGCGTGTCCGCAGAGTGGTACCTCAACTGCAGGCGTAAACCATCGAAGCGAAAACGATTTGGCTGAAAAGCAAACACGCTGGCGGAAGAAGGGAAAAGAAAGGTGAGTTAATTTGAAAAACTTAAATTTTGAGAGGTTCATTGAGAATAGGAATTGAAAATAAGATTGTAGCCTTCTCAAAATAATTAAGATGGGCCCAGTTCAATTTTCTCTATTCTAATTATTTATCTCTCGCGTACCTGTTGCATAATCATTTGTATCCAATGGAATGGGAAACGCTGTTTCTGCCAAATTGAATTCGGCACCAATTTTCTGGTATTTTTCGTCGCTCAACACCTGAAAGCAGATCTATTGGAAACACAGTGAACGCAGAACTACAAAAAATGACTAAGAAATGAGAAAATACCTAGCGGTGTGTGTGTTGTAGTTGCTGCAAAAATGCTTGCATTAAATTCAATGAACCACATACCGTGTTCAGTAAGCAAACGGCCGCTTGATTTCCGGTGAATTTTTCAGTCGCAAATGCATCAACAATATAAACCGGGTAGGCACATAAGGCTGACATTGTACGTCGTCGTACGCACAAGCGTATATTCTCAAAGCGATTTCAAAGACCGCCCGTTGTACTCACCTCGATGTGTAACAATCACATCATCGTAACGTACAGCGCTCAGCTGTGCTATTTGCAAACCCATGCATCAGCATCAATAAACTAAACGCACCCTGCACACCTTTGTTCCTATCACTGGCAAAACTGAAAGTAATTACCTACTTCGTTTTGTTATGCATTCTTGGTGAGACCCGCTTAACTATGCGACTGATGATGTCATGCTCACATTACGCCGGTCTCACCAAGAATGCATAACAAAAATGAAGAGCCTAATTGGCATTGTTGTTTAAAGTGTAACGGTGTATCAGATTATTCTAAAATGTAACAGACTCCATTTCGCCGAAATACTCTAAAATGATATCAGCTCAATTTGAAAATTTGTAACATTTTGACAAACAAAATTGGTTTGCGCTTTGATGATTGATCGAAACGACGCCTTCATATTATAAAGGGGGTGCTTGCGGATTTTATTTTGAGACAAAAAGCTGAGAAAATATAAGATTTAGCTATACTGATCACATTACCAAACAATAACCGCTGATAGTTTGAGAATTATGTTTCTGAAGTAGAGTGACAAAATTGAATGCGTATTTTTTACATGACCATCAATTCATGAAAACAGTTCAAGACAGAAGTTAGTTCTTCACCTACCAAGAATAGATAAGAATGTGACACTTCTTCGCGTGCAAATTTGAATAAGTTTAACAATTAATATCTTCACAACGGCGCCTCAGTTTTCCTTTGCCAATTCTGATTTTCTCACCAAATTATCGATCTTCACAAGTAGCATTCAAATATGCGATTGGAAAAGGACAACTATGGCGCCGTTGTGAAGATATTCATTGTTAAACTTGTTCAAATTTGCACCCGACGAAGTGTCACTTCTCTTATGTATTCGTGACTGAAAAAATAATCCAAAATCAGAATCCTGCCATTGTAATGCATCTACTGTAATGCACTAAGTTATGAAACGGGTAATCATAAAAAACATTTACGTTGAAAATGCTGCAACATGCACTTTTAGCGAATATTATGCAATTCTAACAATTCGGCGATACGCTGTCACCGGTTGCTAACGAACAATAGGAAATGCATTTGGATTGCGGTATGACGAATTTACCACCGTTGCAGTGAATATCAGTTTTTGCGGTAATTTTCGCCGTTGAATTTTCCCAGTGAACGGATTTGAATAACTCGAACAAATAGTCATCATTCGTATTCCATATTCGATCATTCAAAGCGTCGATGCTGACGGTTTTCGAATATTTTTCGATGAATTTTTGCCATTTTTGCTCCCACTCGGCAATTTTCTGCTTTTTCTCACTTTCGCTCAAGAGTGAGCAGAGGTAGGAGTTCTTGATCATTGCCTAAAAGAAATTTAAATTTAAATAGAAGAAGACGACGATCTCAGCCCATATGTAAATTGAACACTATTCCCCATCCGGATTTTCATGTGCACGAGAACAGACATGGAAAACGTCGGAGGGGTGTGGGGAATGGAGTCAGTCCCGGATTGAGCGCACGGGGGGCCTTGGGCCGCAAATTTAATGGAAGTTCCCTAACGTGAAATTTTTGCCGTGGGAGGCAAAATTTTGATATTTTTCAACGGCAGCGGAAAATTTTTTCAACTTTTGTATAGTTTAAAGTAAATTTTTCAACATAATTTTGCAATTTTGGTTGATGAGTGACGCCGGGGGCCCCCTTATGTGATTCATGACCGGGAGGCCCTGGGCCACGTGGCCCATGTGGCCCATATATAATCCGGCCCTGGATGCAATTTTGTACCAAAAATACCAAAAATACCAAAAATTACCAAAAATAGTACCAAAAAGTAGTATCAGTACCAAAAATTTTGCAGTACCAAAAATTTTGCAGTACCAAAAAAATTGATATCCCCATTCCCCAGCCCGGTCCGGACTGTCGACCTTTCACAAAAATCTCAAAAAATTTCGTCCTACTCCCTGCCCTTGTTTGAATGTGAACCTTTAGAGCGGCGATATCGAGATTTCCCGAGATGTATGCGGCAAGAAATTCGTCGCTGAATGTAGTTTGGTAAAAACCGGGATCATCTGCGCTCAGCACTACTTTCGACCCGGCGTTGATCATTCCAGACAGTGGATGGCGTCTCAAATCCTGAAAGAAGTAATGTATTTACTAAACGTCCCGTTTTGGAGTTGTTGGCGACAGGTTAGTAACCACAAACAGAAGATATACTAAACGACAGGTTGTTGGCGACAGGTAAGTAGCCGCAACAAGTCCAACGAAAATCACCTGAACGTATTGAAGTATATGATTTGAAAGCGGCGAGACAACCAAGCATTGCCCCCTGGCTCTCATTGCCTCTATCCAAAGCGGATGTTGCGCCAATGCCAAACCGTGACCAATTCTCGGCACCAAATCACCGTCGGCGTACTGTATTGCAGTCAGCAGGTTTAGATCAGGAGAATTGGCGTATTTATCTTGCGAAATATGATCCACATTAACATTACGATATAAACCAGTGCCCCAATTTGTCTCCCCCGCATGCATAGGACATTTTTGATTATTTTCTTTTGCACTTTCCAACACAGAAGAGTAATAAGACCAAGAAAAGCCAGCATCTTCTTGACCTACCAAATCAAAACCAAGCGTTCTTATAATCTGAAAATGAACATGCGTCAAGCTAATTCAAAGAAATTACGAAAATAATATTAAAATTACATTTTGTTGGTCATTTTCCGAGAGTTTCCATGCAGTTTTTGCGTTCTTTATTGATTCTGACAAGTTTTTAGGGCCCCTTCTGTCTGTAGGAATCAAGGTTGCATCAACAGACGGAAAGTTGTTGATTTGCAAATATTTATTTGCTTGATTCAGTCCATTTGTGAAGACTTTCAGCTCTTCTCGCAGATCCATCTGCTCAATTTTGTCGTCGAGTAACATGTAACGTTTTTTCAAAAAAGTGCGAAGCTCCAAATAGTCAATATTTTCCTGGCTACCGGCAATAACAATGCTTCTCATTATCCATTCGGTTACATTTGCAAGATTTATTGGTTCGTCAAGAACAGAATATTGATCTTCGAAAAGTTTCCAAACAAAAGTAGTGCCATTTTGGTTTAATTCATTTTGTTGGTGTGATCCTAATGCGGAATTTTCAAGGAGATATGACGCAAATTTCTTGCGACAGTCAGGAGCATTAATATCACAGGCATGGGTTTCCGCACAATAATCGACCAAGGTATTGACTGATTTACAGGGATTCGAGCAGTTTTCTGGTTTTGTCAAGGTCAATGAAAAACGCGATCTTTCTGGATTGTTTTTTATTATGACATACAGCTGATTGCGATAGTTTTCCAATAAGTGATCAATAAGTTGAGAATAGTTGCCAGTCAGTTCAAAATGTAAATGAATGTGTCCGCCTTTTGGCATGTTGTAGAAAAGTTGATAGAGGAGAGTCTCGCGCATACGATAAATGTTTTCGTAATCAAGCAACTTATATAAATAACCATCAGCATCATTATTGACAATTATTTGGTTTCTCAATTGGCGCATATATTTGTCTACCTGAAATGCAGTTCTTCATTAAGTACAGGGTAGCCCAAAGAAAGCTGACAGAGTTTGAATAGCTGGAGTTTTGCCAGTTTTCAGCTGATCAAGTCGAAATTTGATTGACTAATGTTCCTATTTTCTAGCACTTGACTAATGTTCCTAGCACTGGATAGAATAGGGTTTTGGAGGCCGCCTGGGGATATCCACTGTGTCGAAAAATTTTTGTACTCTATCCCCACCCTCAGATCTTGTCTGCCTGTGTAATGCCAAGTCAGTAGTCATTTTGAAATACAGTCTGAGGCAGATCATCGGCGAGACTGAAGAGGCTACAGCCTCAGGCCTCCGACCTTCGAGGGGCCCCCGTCTAATATCTCAAAATTTTTGCCTCCGGCGAGGCCAGGGGTGCTTAAGTGCGCCCCTGCACCACCCGTCGATTGGGGTCGGGCGCTTTGCGCCCTCACATGTGACGCTTCTAGTCTCAAAGGGCCCCTTGTTTGTTTTCAGCCTCCGGTCGCCAATATAAGGTGACCATTAAAAAGACACGTCTGTCTCGTCTGCACGTGCCTGACCAGTGTTACATGACCAGTGTTACGATATTTCACCAATAAACGTATAAAACCCCTAAAAAATCCCACCGACATTCACTAGATAATTAATTGCTCTATTATGCCTGGTGATCTGATTTCGAACTCGCCCGGGACAAAAATTAGCAAAATTCGTGAGAAAATTTCGCTGCGTTTTGCGTGGTGGGGGCATCGTGACATGGCATACCGAAAGTTCATCGGACGTCAGTGTTTCATCTCCGCCAGTTCGAAGTCTTAATTCAGCTGCTGGAAGAGCAGCTGCCAATGCTTCTGAAGGTTGGCTATTGTCGATTAGAAAAGGTCCAAAACCGCTCAACGAATCGAAATTGATCTTCGAATCACTTCTGCCTGCTGAAATGGGAACGATTGCTAGAATTACAAAAATAGCGTTGGATATCAATATGCGTTATATGTATTTCCTTGTTTGGACTTAAATTTCCAAATACAGGTAACTGTAACAGATACAGTCAATTTCAAGTTTACCTTTGGTATTTGGTGTTCTAATGTACATAATATGAACGTAAATGAAATATTTCTGACGAAAATATGGCAGAAAGGAGTCCTTTTACATAGATTCAGTGGCAGAAAGACAAGAAGGAAACACTTTTTTTGTTTTTGAAGCTCCCTCTCTCACAAATGAATAAGATAAATTAGAATTTGAGACATTCAATGAATAAAACGCAAAATATTGTCATCAATGTGCTTTCAGAGTAGCGGACACGACACTGCAATGGCGAAATTTGCTCCTCCCATGTTCACATAAATGAAACACCAAGTGGCATTTACAGTGTGGTACATATAAAACTTTTCCTCCACGCATACAGTAGAGTTCCTATTGCGGGACATGAGGTTGTCCGGGTGAGGTTCGAGTTCGATTGTTCGATAGAATGAGGATTTATGAGCATACTAAAAAATTTCGCCTTCGACCCCCTTTAAATGTGTGACTGCCAGCCCCCCTGCTTCGAGCGATCTCATAATTCTGCCTTGATAGTGCCCAGGGGCCTATTTCACTAAAGCTCAGCAATCAGCAACCGGCGATCAGCACACGCAAAGTACGCAAAGTGTAATAATCATACCTGTAAGCAGGGGGGCTAGGTACATACAGCAGGTGATTGCTGATTGCTGATCTTTAGTGAAATAGGCCCCAGCCAGACATATCCCAAATTTTTGAAATCGGTGATAGTATGAGGGTTATCATTCATTTTGGTCAAACAAAGTAAACCGCAACAGGAAAAATACATACCGCATGATCTGGTTCCCCCCGTCGAAGCGCTGTCGGTCAGCGAGTAAATGCTGCAGAAAATAATGATGAACACGAACGCCACAACTCGAACCATTTTCGTGGATTCTGATTGAACGAAACGAACAGAGAGAATAGTGTAATAGAATCTGAATTTTAAGTAAACAATAGCGTGAACTTCGTTTCTGCTTTCAAAATAGGGACACAGAATCAAACAGCGAGGAACATGAGCCGTACTTGTCGCGTTTATTTACTGGTCACCTTCTCTCTTTGAACTTGTTTTGCGTTGAAATCAACATCACTTGAAAAGAAATCTATGTTTGTGTCACGTTTTGCAACCAAATATCTTTCATAGGAACCCGATACGAAAACATTTGCACATTTCCTTACTGTAGGGCAACCGACTAACCGAGTTTTCATCTGCGCATGGAAACGTGAGGCACCTGCGAACATCTAAGAATATTAAAGTGTGCAACATTGTTTTGATTGAGAAAACTGAACGAAATGAGGGGCCTCCGGACATGTACTCTGGGCCCCCAAGGGGTCGAACATCTGCCGCCGAAAATTTTTTGGGGGACACAACAAAGTTCGCCAAGTGACAGAATGGGTTTTGTAAGGTATGGGGGTACATACCTCCCTCTGGGCAGGGTTGTATCCAAGGCCGGATTATGGGGGTTAAGCATGGTGGTTCTTGGGGGCCCTAAGCAAAAGGATCCCCCTTTGGTGGGGCCCTCCGGGACCCCAAAAATATAGTCTATATCTTAAAACCCGACGTCTGTGTGTCTCTGTGTGTCTCTGTGTGCGTATGTCTGTGAACTAAGCCCCGTCCACTTTGTTTTACGGTCGGTTCGGGTACCCCGGGGGATTTCCGAGTCCCGGTCGACCCAGGACGGTACGCATACGGGGTAGCCCGTTCCTACCATACCGTTGTACGCGGCAATTCAAATCTGTACGAAAGGACATGAACATGCAAGTTGACATATGAAGTGAGTGGCACGCAGCGC
>JAQGCX010001013.1:0-12663 GCA_034700205.1 Plectus parietinus | reverse complement strand
GCGTGCTCCCTTGCGCCCCCCGAGAGGCGCGTCTCATCTGAGTCAGCGCCTATCGAATGACCAGGGGCGCAGGGGGCGCGTTTTTTAGCCACAGTTTCCAGCGTGCACTGTAAGTTCACGACAAACGCCGGCACAATCGAAGTGAGCGTAATGCTTCTGTGCTTCCAATGCTTCATTGACGCTCAACTGATTGTTCAGATTGCACTGCACTGACGGCTGATGCTAACGGCAGGCCCAGATTATATATGGATCACATGGGCCACGTGGCTCAGGGCCCTCTGGTCACACTCGTCAACCAGAATTGCAAAATTATGTTGAAAATTTGGCTTACAATTGTATAAAAGTTCAAAAAATTTTCGCTGCCGTAAAAAAATATCATAATTTCGTTTCATGCGGCAAAAAATGTCAAAAAACTTTTGCTTGCAGCGCTCAAAATTCAAAAAATTGCCGGTAGAAAAGTAGCCCCTAAGGGACCCTCTTAATCCGGGCCTGGCTAGGGGTACCGTCGCAGTCTGCAGAAAACGTCCACCAATATTAAACTCATGACCAAGAAGACGAAATACATAGATCAAAGGTCAACGGTCGAGTGCGCTGCCTATTTACCATGTACCGGGGTTATCCGTAAATAAGCTCAGGGCTTATTTTCGGGAAATGACCACTTTTGCGGAAAATATTTAACCCAAAAGAGGCCCATTGGCTTATTTACAGAATGTCCTTAATTTTGCTTAATTTTGCTTCTATGCCTTCATATAGCAATTTTTCGTATGAACAAGGAAACAGTTTTACCTAAGAAAAAAAGTTTTGTTACTTAATTTGTATCATGTCACAACTGTACGATATGCAGTCGTATCATCTTACGTGTAACCGGGGTTACATTGACCAGCGATGAAATCCGGACGGTCGCAACTCTCTCCTCCCCCGATAATGCACATTTTATAGCAAAATTAGATCGCTTTTCATCATTTTTTCTTTTCTAACGCGAGATATCTTTTCATTAGTATTTTTTGATGTGATCTCGTGATCACCAACAACCTTTTTCCGAAAATAAGCCCATGGGCTTATTATCGAGCGGAAAATTCGTAAACAAGCCCAGTGGGTTTATTTTCGAAAGGGCTTATTTACGGAAAACTCCGGTACGTGTTGCTTGCGCGAATGGCCTATGCTGTGGAGATGAAGGTTCTGGACTATGAACATTGAGAAACGTGACGCGAACCGTGATGATGACGCGGTTGGGTTAAAGTGCACAACGGCTTCTTCGGCCAAGTTCAGAGCGCGATCGGTCACGAAAAACGCCTCGGTGGCGATTCGGTCGAGAGACGGTTGTTTGTGCTGGTCGTCGCCTGCGCGTCCGTCTCGGGGGCGGTAAAGCGTTTTTCCCGACGCCGATGGCCCGGCTGGTCGCCTGTTTGTCAACAGCCGCGCCGCCCTGCCGCACTTAATCCGTCGATCTGTTTCTGTCGCGGCACTTGTCCGTCCGCACTGTCTATGTCCGTACCGCTTAGTGGGTCGCTTGAGTAGCCCCTTCGTCGTCCTTCCGCTCTCCCACCGTCGTCCACACGCCACGGATAACTGTCCACACACCACTCTTCAACGGTCAGTCGGGCAGTATGAGGTCCGCAGCCGTCGTGTCGCTAATCGCCTTGCTCAGCAACGTCATCCTCGCCCGGGACGACAGCTTGGTCAGTATTGTCACAATTTTTCCTACCGTTAACGCACCTCAACTGAATGTCGCATGCTGTCAAAATACAAAATTATTGTATTGTGTATTATTACTTGGCATGATTTTAATCCATTTCTAGTAAATGTCCCACAACGACATAAAATTCTGGGGTGACGGCGCTTTCTACAGTACTCTCTTTACCGTCAAAGAAATTATGAGTATAGTCAAAATTTTTCGAACGGTTAACCGGAAAGCGATCGAACACACTTCAATTGAATGTCGCGCGCTGTCAAAATCCAGACTTATTGTATTGAGTATCATTACTTTTTACGATTTAAATCCATTTCTAGTAAACGTCCCACAACGGCATTTATTCACTATTACACACCTAAAATTCTGGGGTTGCGATGTTTTCTAGCTTTCTACAGTACTCTCTTTACCGTCAAAGAAATTAAGAGTAAAGATTAAACGCTTCCGTGCCGGTGTCAACTTGAACTTGCAGTACTTTGACTTGTCCATCCCGGATGTCGAAACGACGCTGACAGACGATGACTTCAAGCGCGCGCATCTTGTCGCACAAGACTCGATGGACATGAACGGTCAAGTATGGGATGCCGAGTCAATGTACTCTGGCGACAAATTTGAAGGCGACATTGCCAATCCGCATCTCAACGCTTCTACAATCGAATCTTTCATTACCGGTGCCGGCGTAGACAATGGCCTTCTGGCAAATGCCATTAGGAATCGCTATCAGCTTTGGCAGGTTTGTAATAATGTCAAGTGTGATATTCTCATCATCTAAATTTCTTTTTGAAGAATAACAAAGTGCCATACGCGCTGTCTAGCCAGTACAGCAGCTACAGGTAATAGACATCATCCCATCGTCCGCTTGCGTTATATTGTCCAATTTCGCTCTGTTTTAGTCGCTCACTTATTGCCAGCAGTATGGAAGATTACGGCAAACAGACGTGCTTGCAATTTGTTCCAAAAACCAATGCCGATACCAACTACGTGTACATTATTCCCGATCAGGGCTGCTATTCAATGGTTGGCAAAACTGGTGAGTATCCAAAAATATGCATCAGCTTGCACTTCTCTAATTTTGTGCATCGCAGGCGGTCGTCAAACAGTGTCATTGGGCAGTGGCTGCGTACAAAAGGGCATCATTATTCACGAATTGATGCACGCCGTTGGCTTCTTTCACGAGCAGTCTCGCACTGACCGGTATGTTTCATCGGTATTAAAAATACGGTATTTTAGGCTAAAATTTGAATTTTTTGAATTCCCACCCAAAAATACCGTAATTTTGCCTAATTTGCATATGTAGATTTTCGATCCTCCTCTTTTTTGGGATTCGGATTTCCGACCCCCCCCCTCAACTTCGGACCCCAAGTACACCTATGTCTCAGTGAGCCAAATCTGAAAGTCAGTAAAAGTCAGTAATAGTAAAAGTCAGTAAAACCCAGAAAAAAGTCAGTAAAGTTAGTACAGTTAGTAAAGTCAAGTTAGTAAGACCACAGTAAACTAAATTTGAAGTCAGTAAAGTCAAAACTGAAAAAGTCAGTAAGACCAGAAAAAAGTCCGTAAAGTAAAGCCAGTAGTGTACTGAGACAACATTGACCCAAACTGATGTATCCTAATGCAGGAGCGAGCATACTTTTCGTCTCGTAATCGCATTATTTTTCTTCTCACACCCATTGAACATTCTGGAACAAGTTAACGCATTCAAATTTGGATACATACCTCAGTATTATTTCGACGTGAAAATAACTTGAGTACAACTGTCATATTCTGTACAGTAGTTTTTCTTTGTTTCCTTACGATTGGTGCAGATTATATTTTTTTCTTTAAGGGATAACTATATCACAATTCTATGGAACAACATTGCTCCTGGAATGCAAGGTAAGCAATTTTGAATTTTTTGAATTTTTTGAATTTTTTGATTTCAGGTCAGTTTCAAAAATACGACCAAGGCACCATTCAGACTCTGGGATCTCAGTACGATTACGCTTCGATCATGCACTACGGCCCATTGGCATTCAGTCGAAATGGTCAGCCTACCATCCAACCCAAGCAGCACGCGACCATCGGACAACGCAGCGGTTTCAGCTCAATCGATACTTTCAAAATCAACAAACTTTATCAGTGCGACGGTCCAACTGGTATGACATTAATTCTCAGTGGTAGGGGGATGGAAATATTTTCAAGGCGTTGTCACAACAAAACCGCTACCTTCAACGCAATCGCCTCTGACGTATCCGCCAACTTTACCAACGTATCCGCCTACTTTTCCACCAATAACGCGATCATCTACAAGCCCGCCGCCTGCCACAACTTGGCGGCCGACGCTCCCGACGTTCCCGACGCTTCCAACTACTGTCGATCCATTCAAACCTCCAACTGGCGAATGCAAAGACACTCGTCGAGACTGCCCGTTATTATCACAACAGGGTGATGCGTTTAACAGGTCTTGTTCACTCAAAACCGTTTCTCGTTGAAGGGTGGTGCAAGAGAAATCCTTCATGGATGAAAGAAAAGTGTTCCGTCAGCTGTGATATGTGCGAAGAAAAGCCAAGTGTGTAATTTCAGGGACCTATTTCCTAAAACTATTGAGCTGTTGAGAATTAGGTTTTTCGTTTTTGTTATGCGTTGTTGGTGAGCCCGGCTTAATTATGGGACTGATGACGTCATGCTCACAGTTAAGGGTTGGGCAGACTAAAACCGTCCGTTTTCAATGGCCCGTTTTGCCGACCAATTACCAAGAATGAATTATATGTTCTTGATCACGCAATATTTATTCTTGGTAATTGGTCGGCAAAAACGGCCGTTCAAAACGACCGTTTTAGTCTGCCCAGCCCTTTACACCGGACTCACCAAGAATGCATAACAAAAACGAAGAGCTCAATTAGGCTCTTCCTTGTTCTTATGCATTCTTGGTGAGAACGGCTTAACTATTGGACTAATGACGTCATGCTCACAGTTACGCCGGTCTCACCAAGAATGCATAACAAAAACGAAGAGTCCAATTGAGAATTGAGGAATTGAGGCGCACGCCGATTGGTCAGTTTTGAATTTCAGCCAATGGGTGCATGTCTCAATTCCTCAATTCTCAATTCTCAACAGCTCAACAGTTTTCTGAAATAGGTCCCAGGTTGCGTTTTATTGAGGAAAGATAAATGTTAAACTTTTCAGCCGCTTCTTGTGAAGACTTGCGAGTCGACTGCCACGTGTTATTGCAGCAGCGATACTGCAAGACTTCACCCGTGTTCATGAAGTCGAACTGCGCCAAGTCCTGCGGGTTCTGCTCTTCCTTCATAACTACGACCGAAGCACCTGAAACAACTGTGCCACCACAGCCAATCACCTACCTTCCGGTTACTGTACCGACCGAAAAACCAGTTTCCGTTCGTGGATGCCGCGATCGCAAGCATTTTTGCACCCATTGGAAGAAGGCGGGATTCTGCGCCGGCAATTTTATGGCCTATATGAGGAAAAATTGTGAGAAAAGCTGCGGCTTGTGCTGAACTGAAAAACGGTCAGTGGTTTAAAAAAGCCGCGTCAGTCAACTGTCATTATGTGATCTACTAATTTGCGATCGCAAATCAATGTATGAGTGATGATACTCGTGTTTTTACCTATTGTTATGACTCGTGTATCAAACTTAGTAAATTTCTATGATGTGGTTGAATCGTCGTCAACAGGGAGATCCGGGTTAACAGGTTGCCACAATCAATGAATGTCAAACTAGTGACACATGATTTTCAGCTCAATTTCAATTTATTTTCACCAACCGAATTATACGTACGACAAACATGTATATGTATGCCTGAAAACACGAACAGTACAAAAACAAATGTCAGATATGTCCGAAACATTTTCAACACACAGTACAAGTTTCAACACAAACAAGAAATTCTGGTGAACGAACAGACCGCGATCATTGAGATCGACAAAGTGTCCGCCCGCGGGTAAAAAGTCTTTTAAAACTTTTTGCAAGAACGACTGACGATGGAAGCTGATTCCAATTTGGCAGTTCTAACTGAGAAACTATATTTCCTTATGTCTAACCGGGATTTTTCACATTGCAATTTTGATCGTGTTGCTGCTCTATCGCAGTAGAACGAAAACCTGCCGTCTCTAAACTACAACGAGGACAATGACATCATACAGTCGAACCCGGATAAGTGCACATTCGGTGTATCAATTGTTTGAGCACACACTAGCACGCAAGTAGGCTACGCAGTTCTGCGTAGTGAGCTTTCATGTTGGCGTGTGCTCAAACAATTGATACACCGAATGTGCACTTATCCGGGTTCGACTGTATCGATAATTTCTCGAGCGATCGTTGTCGAGTCCCGTTGTCTCCTAAAGAGATAAATGGGCCCAAATTCCCTTGTCCAATGGTCTTGTATTCGTGCTGAACACACTTGCAGATGCTATCATAACAGCGTCCAATCAGCTCATCGGTGTCGTTTTTGCGGTAAACCGCGGCTACAATGCTCTTACGTGTCCAGCAACATACTTGTCTAGCAACATATTTGCCCAGCAAAAAGCGACCCCTGTTTACAATGCACAGACATGACTAGCAACATACATGTACTAAGAGTACAGTATTGTTTTGTTTTGAAACACGATGTCGTGGCATTATTGTGCGCGAAAAAACATTGTAAGTGACATAATGACATAATTGTCTAGCAATATTGAAACCGAACCGAATAGAACTTCAATTTGCTGGACATGTATAGCATAGTAACGGCGGCGGTAGCGACAAGGACACAGAATCGCATCGCTTAGGCGGAAGGATTACACGGCGATGACGCGGACGGGACGCAAACAGAGAGAGACTCATTTGGCGGGTTTGAGGAGAAGAAGGCGGCGTTGAGATAGGGCTGATTGTCGACGATCGAAGGTGTCTACGTCTAACGTACCTATTCGGTCTTCGGTGCTGATTGTCTAGAACCGGAGCAATTAAGAGTCAACGTGTCGCGTCCGTCACCCGTCGCGCAGCAGTGTTCTACGGTTGCCGCCGTTCCCATCTTCTCGTCCTTCAATCCTCACGCAGCTCGACCGACCAGCCTACCTACCTTTCATCGCTGCCATGCCGGAACAGAAGCGCTGCTCTGGCTTTTTTTCAGCCGACAATGTCTTGCTCATGTTTACTGTCCTTGGTGTCGTAGCAGGCATCACCCTCGGCGTGGCATTGTGGAATCCCGATGGAGGCTGGACGAAACGCGAGTTGACCTACCTCGCCTTTCCTGGCGAGCTCTTCGTTCGCATGCTGAAGATGCTCATATTACCTCTGATCATCTCTTCCATAGTGTTCGTCATTGTATATTTTTTTCAGGCGACGTTTGTCTGTTTTTTTTTCAGATCAAGTTTGGCCAGTCTCGATTCTGGTACTGCTGGCAAGCTCGGCACAGTCGCACTCATTTACTACCTAACAACGACTGGTATTGCCGTCATCATCGGAATTATTCTCGCTCAGACCATTCAACCTGGCAAGTGGCAAGCCAACATCGCGTCGGATAATACGGTCACCGCACAAGCTCCTTGCATTTCCACTGCGATTGACACTATTTTGGATCTGACGAGGTTAATATGAAGTTCGTGCGATTGTCTCATCGTTTTTTTACAGGAGCCTGTTCCCAGAAAACTTGCTTGAAGCCACCTTTAGAAACGTAAGTCAAAAATAGTCCATGCAGTGAGAGTAGAAGCGTCCATTAGCACTAGTACATTAACTGATTTAGACCAAAGTTTGCATGCAGTTTAAAAATGGCACGGGAAACGAGACGCAGATTCTGAGAGCGGACTTGGTCATGCAAATGGATATCGGTAATTGCGCTCGAATATGATGTCTCTGAATAGGTGGCTGATTGCGTTTTGTAGAAGAACGAGCTAAGCTGCAGGAAATCCCGCAGGCGGTCAAGTCCGATGGCATGAACATCCTCGGGCTCGTCATGTTCGCCGTCGCCTTGGGCATCGTTATTGGTCGGATGGAGGAAGAAGGTCGTCCACTCAAGAACTTCTTCAAATCGCTCGAAGGCGCTTGCATGAGACTCATCTCAATCGTTATTTGGTTCGAGCACAACCTTAATAATATAGAAATTTAGTACCCAGATTCATCGATCCATTTCAAGAAGTTTGCGCTCAACAAGCAGATACTCAATGGCGCCTGTGTTGAACGCAAACTTCTTGAAATGGATTCAGGAATCTGCGTACTAAATTTCCCCATTACTTTTAAATTCGCACCTTTTTAGGTACTCTCCCGTTGGTATCACGTTTCTGATTGCGGCACAGATAGTGTCGATGGCTGAGCCTGGCAGAGAGGTACGACGGCTGATGGGCTACATGATTACCGTGTTATTGGGGCTGTTCATTCATGGAGTGATTGTGTTACCACTGATCATGCTCGTGCTCGCACGACGCAATCCCATCAAGTTCGTCTACGGTATGGCACAGGCACTGGTCACCGCTCTCGCAACGAGTTCCAGGTTATTTGTATTGGTATTAGGAAAATTCAGTACGGAGACATGTGAATCCATTCCAAGTAATTCGCGCACAACATGGCGATACTCAGTGGAGCACGTGCTGAATGCGAATAACTTTGGAATGGACTTAAGTATCTCCGTACTGAAATTTCCCAATAGCGTCGCGATATGTCTAATTTCATGCGGGTTTTCAGTTCGGCTACGTTGCCGCTCAGCATCAAATGTGTGGAGGAGAAGAATGGCGTTGATCCCCGGGTGGCACGTTTCGTTCTTCCGCTCGGAGCGACCATGTAAGTGACGGAACGAAGCTGCAACCATAGTGGAAGGGAGCCAGCACGCCGCATCGTCTCATCTGTTGGCGACGCAATCGCCGTAAACCGCGATCGATTGCAGCAATATGGACGGGACGGCGCTGTACGAAGCGGTCGCCGCGCTTTACATCGCGCAGACGGTCGGCAAGGAAATGACGCTGGGCGCTGTCATCCTCGTCAGGTCACACCTCAGACTCAAACCAAACAAAAACATTTCACGCAACACCGATTTCAGCCTCACCGCTACTCTGGCGAGCATCGGAGCTGCCGGGATTCCACAAGCAGGTACGTTACAAATCCGGTCAGCAAACCAATTTGACACAGTCGCGATTTACAGGCATCGTCACGATGATAATGGTGTTGATCGGTAAATTGTGTAGAAGTTCGCAGGATATTTCAATGGGAAACTTCTGCGGTTTGTTTCAGCCGTGGGTTTGGACCCGAGTCTGTTCATTCTAATTTTCCCCGTTGACTTCTTCCTCGACCGTATACGTACGACTGTGAATGTTCACGGGGACGCCATTGGAGCTGCCGTCGTCGCCAAATTGTGCGCCGGCTTTTTGGCCGACGTGCCGCAACCGGACAACGAGCTGGCAGGCTATCAAGCGCTACCCCAGGCTTCACCTGATCCATCGCATCTCCCAAAATATGCGCACAACGAGTTGTGAATCCATTGGAGCAACTTTCTCATTAAGTCATCAAATTTATAGGAGTGCTGTTAGTCGTAATGTGCCGTATTTTGTTCAGGCTCTCAGTTGTTCTATGTCCAAATTTCACGATTTTCTTCAGTCTGCAGCAGTGTTGCACAAGTACTAAAATTAGAAATGTTTTAGTAAATAGGGTAGGCCTCATGATTATCTTATGAAGTCATAGCATGGCAACGAGGGTGGACTACCATGGAACGAGGGGCTTCCATGATAACGAGTGGATCGCCATGATAGTCCACCCTCGTTGCCATGCTATGACTTCATAAGATAATCATAAAGCCTACCCTATTTTACAAAAACATTTCTAATTTTAGTAGTTTTGCATCACTAGTCTGCAGTTCGTGTAGTTGTTTTGTTGTGGGATATTTTTCGTGCGCTGTGACACACATATGACTAAATTTTCCTGCAGTTGCAAATGAATCTTGTGTGCACAAATTCTGACGCCCAGCTTTAGCGAGAACTTGCAAATCACGAGAAGTGTGAAGAAACGCAGACTAGTTTTCAACACTGACTCAATTGCGTTGCGAAGCGATCTTTTATTTGCTGAAGAGGTTTGATCCCAGCCGATCACGCGATCATTTAACCGGACTCACATTGACAATACGCAACGATTGTTTTCCAGTCGACTATCCATCACGACTGAATCCTAGCTTTCTGAGCCGATGGCTGGTTGCAAAACGGTCGCATAGATTTTCACTCGTGGCAACAAATTTCGACAACTGAAGTAGTCGAACAAGATGAAGTGTATTAAGAGCGAGAATTTGCTTCTTGTTCTCACCATCATTGGCGTTCTGAGCGGCATTGGTTTGGGTGTCGGTCTGAAGTTTGGTCTGGATCGTAACCCAACGCTCACTCCTCGCGAAGTTGCGTATCTGCGTTTTCCAGGCGAAATATTTTTAAGAATGCTCAAGCTACTCATTCTGCCATTGATGTTAGTTTCATTCAGCACATCGTACTTTGCATGTTCATTATTTTGCAGAACAAGTTCGCTTATCAACAGCTTAGCATCGCTCGACTCTGAAACTGCTGGGAGAATGGGGTTCGTTCTGACTTGTCCATAATGATCGATCCTCATGCAGTTGCAGTCAGTTGAAGCACAATAAATTTCGGTTAAATTTGTATTAAGAAAATTGTGTACGTTTGCACCTGCGTCCATTTCAAGGACTAGAAACTTTTGGAATGGATTTTGACATAGTCGTGTTCATCAATTGCGGTTTAATTTTAAACGAGTATTTAGTGATGCAACTACGCAGCCAAAAGAAGATTGAGAGCACTCGAGAGAAGGAATTGTGTAACAATCGGGTTAAGCATACCATACACAGTATTGCAAGCCATTCCAAGTCATTCCAAACGTTTCAAGTCCTTGAATGAACGCAGGTGCAAACGTACTCAATTTCCCTAATATAATCATTGCAATTGCAACCCAAAAACATCCAATGCGGTCAACGGCTATTCACGTTGTTATTATTTTGTCAAACTTGCTTCTGCAGGGCTGTGGCAGCAATCTACTACATGTCAACGACATTGATAGCGGTCATCACTGGAATTATCTTAGTGGTAGTCATTCAACCGGGTTCCTATGCCCAAGTCCTCAAATCCACCACCTCAGAGACTGGCGACACTTGTAAAGGTAGCCAAACCTACTTATCTACGGTCCTTGAACTTGTTTCAAGTGCACTTTAGGCACCGATCCATGGGACACAATTATGGATCTTGTACGGTGAGTTGACTTTTTGTGCTTTCAGCTCTAAATTTGCTTGCAGGAACATGTTTCCAGAAAACATCGAAGTGGCCGGTTTTCAGTCGGTAAGAACAGTTCTTCTCTGACGTATTCGGTTGCCCGTTGTCTTCGCAATTGCGCTTTGATCTCGAACGAACAAATATTTGCATTAGATCAGAGGCGAATTGGAGTGTCTTTCAGACCCACAGCTGCGTTCGCTACACCCAAAAAGACAACGAGGGCATCCAGCAGACCATCGATTACGAAAAGTGGTTCAATCTTACTGAAAGTGAGAGAGCTTCAGCACTCAAACGATACTGTACAGGGTGACAAAAAAGCTCCCAAACACAAAAGTTTAAATATTCCGCTTGAAACATCGACAAGTAAAAATATCTCTTTACTAGCCGTTAGAATAGACCTTTATACACAACATATCTAAACATTTTCGATATGACCTCCACCCAGGGCCGGATTATACATGGGCCACATGGGCCACGTGGCCCAGGGCCCCCCGGATTACAGTCACTTAAGGGGGGGGCCCTCCGACGTTACTCATCAACCAAAATTACAAAATTTTGTTGAAAAATTTGCCTTCAACTGTACAAAAGTTCAAAAAATTTTGCCTGCGGCGCTCAAAATTGATAAAATTTGCCTCCGGCGGTCCATTAGGGGGCCCCCCATTACATTTGTGGCCCAGGGCCCCCCGTACTCTAAATCCGGGCCTGGATATCCCCGAGGCACTCCATCCCCCTTACTCCTCCGATCGTGCCCATGTCTGCATGCGGGAAACTAGCGTTTCGTTGTTAAGAAATTGCGGGCCCTAAATCTTTAGTAATCTGACCACTTCTGAATATACAGTCGAAACCCGATAAAAGAGAATGCAGGGAAATTAGGAAAAATTCTCTCTTAGCCGGTTTTCTCTCTTCTCCGGTTTCTGTCGATTCTTCCATCATACAATAGTATAATAAGTAGTATTTCAGTCATGATATGACATATGCCAAAAATGTAACACATAAGGACGATTCTCTCTTAGTCAGTTTCTATAGCATGCTGTATCAATGGATGGGAAATGAAAAAACTCTTTCTTAGCCGGTTTCCTCTCTTATGCATTCTCTCTTATCCAGTTTCTGCTGTGTGCTGTAGCATAGGACTAAGCATGGGAATTGGAAAAACTCTCTTAGCTGATTTTCTCTCTCATCCAGTTTCGACTGTACTGTAGCAATTATATTGCATTGAACTAACCAGGATGTGGAGCGAACATGGCGGCGGGGTCGAACATTGGGCCGAGCTGCGGTCGGTTGAACATTGGCATCTGCATCGGCATTGGCATAAACGGAGGTGGCGCCATGTCGTGGCCTTCGGGCGCGAACTCTTCTTTGTAGCCGACATAGTCTGTGGGCATTTCTGTCTGTTCCACATTGCCTTCCTGATAAATTTGCCTTGATCGGGGAACAAATTCTGGCGCTTTTAGCCATTCTGAAACAGAATACCTGAATACACGTGTTTTTGGAAGCAAAATGAAAGAAATGGCAGAAGCTTCAACAATTTAAGCGGACAGTTTTGGCATCAATTTTCAGCCGTTCATGAGTTGAAATTTTTTTTGATTGATTGACAGATGGAAAGCCAGGGATGGATCATAGTTGAGGTTAGGGAGACTGGAGCCTCAGGGCCCCCCACCTGCCCAGTACAGTCGGAAACTAGGCGACCAGACCGGGCAAAAAACTACGGTACCTAATGCAAAAGATATGTGCGGGCCTGATCAGGCAACACAAAACAT
>JAQGCX010001012.1:0-12664 GCA_034700205.1 Plectus parietinus | reverse complement strand
ATTTCTCATTTTTGAAGCATGCAATCTCAAATCTGACTTCAGATTCGTAATCAGGACAAATAATTGAGTAGGAAACATAATCTTTTTGCCGATTTGGAGCAAATTAAAGTTTTCACATTTTTCATGTATGAAGAACGGTATTTTTTCAAATTGCCGCCAATTCACGATCATGAGTTCGATTGCGACAAAAAATTTCAAGCAATACTTCAACATGCCCTCTTCAAATGCAATAAGTCGCATTTAAATCGGTTTTTGTATAATAAATGTTTTGTTGAAAGAAAAAACTAAGAAATTGGTGCACCAATCCAATATAAAAATGAGCGAACTAACTAAACATGTGAGATAAAATTCAAATTGCCGGATTTTTATGGTAACTGATTGATACAATTTAAATTTAGAATGGCATCATGTCGGCCCTTCCGTTTGTTGCTCAAATGCTAGCAAAGGTTGTCGTAGCTCCCATGGCAGACAGACTAAAGAAGAAAAACTTTTCCTTCACGCGAGTTACAAAGGTGTTTAACTCAATTGGTAGACAATTTTATTTGTATCCACTAAATTTATGTTCATACATGTTGACTTTGCAACAAAGTTCTGTGTACCGACTACCTTAATTTGATCATTTAGCTCAATTTTTTGAAGCTGCTCTAAAGGAGAAAATTAAATAAATAATTGATATTGCAGCATCGGTAACCTGCGCAGCATGCATAATTGGTGTCGCATTTCTGAATTGCAATGAAGAAGCATTTGCTGTCATACTC
The DNA here is from genome assembly GCA_034700205.1 of Plectus parietinus. Lineage (NCBI taxonomy): Eukaryota > Metazoa > Nematoda > Chromadorea > Plectida > Plectidae > Plectus > Plectus parietinus. Next base: position 11,906 of record JAQGCX010001012.1, on the reverse strand, counting down.
TTGTGCATTGGATTGGGTTCTCTGTCCTGCTACATTCCCGGATACATGACAAGTCTTGTGTCGATGGCTCCTCCCTTCACAGCGACCATCTACTCAATCGCGAGCGTTTTCAGACAAGCAGCGAGCATTGGTGCTCCGTACGTTATCGGTTCGCTGACAGCAAATGTAAGTTCATTGCTCTTAGAATATTGTATTCCAATCAAAAAACTCCAATGATCTAATCATAGATGTACTTGGGGGAGGGGGTTACCGGTATTTTGTATAAGGTATTTTAGGCCAAAAATAAGGTATTTTGGACCAAAATACTGTAATTTTGCCTAATTTGCATATGCAATTTTTTAGGATTTCCAACCCCCCCCCTCGGCCTCGGACCCTATGTACACCTATGGATCTAATACTTTAAAACCAAACCATGTCGTACTTTCAGGGACTCGCATCAGAGTGGCGTACGGTTTTCTTCATATTAGCAACAATAATGATCAGTACTGGAACATTCTTTGTCATATTTGGATCAGGCACGTTATTTCAAGCATAGTGTTCATAACAATGCTGATGTAGTTTCGGTTTGGTCTCAACTGATCGGTCTCACCAGTCAATACTACTGTATAACCGTACATTCAAAACCCACCTCGGATTTTAGTGCTGCAAAAATGCAAAAATGACAGTTTTCTTTGGCACTTACCTTAACTGTGACTCGTTTCAGCAGTGGAGCAAGCATGGACTCATGAGAAAATCGCTCAAGTAAACTTTACAGTCGCCAAAGACGAGCTACCGTCTCATGTTGTTTCAAAGAGTGATAAATAAAAGAAATTGATATAATTATTCTTGAATTTAGTGCTGATAAATATCCATTGAAAAATTATTTGTTGAAAGAGCCAAAATACTCTTGCACGTGAGCATTAATGAGCTTGAGGTACTAGGCTAGGGGTCGGAAATTTTTTCCGAATCTAAGGTGGGTCGGAAGGGATTTGCTTCGCCAAAACCTCTTTCTATCCAGTGCCTACCTCGATAATTTTTCTCGCCAGTCCTCAAATTTGCTTGTCGTCGACAAGCAACACAATTGACTCCCAATCACTTAAACAAGTTTGGGCTACCGTAACTCCCCCCTCCGATTCGCAATTTGTAAATTTGGAAGTGAATTTTCTTGCTCCCGTCTGCCTCGACGTGGCTGGCGCGTGGGGAAAATTGGCATACAAACCTGGCGAGCGACCGTAATCGAATAATCATTAAGCTCGGAGTGCTCCGGCTGTCAGTTCCGTCGGCCAAACAGGCAGGTTATCGCTTTATGAGAAAAGTACACTAGGAAAAAGTCTGAGTCATAGCAGTTGCATTTTATTCGTAATGCAAGTCGGAGAAGTACAAAAATGTTCATATGAAATGATCGAAATGAAAAAAGTTTGGTGATTGAAATTACTTTATCACAAGAAAGTTGAAAAATCAAATTATAGGTAATGAATGAATAAAATGACAGGTATTAGTACAAAATTAACCACATTAACGGAACACTCGTTCTTCGTTGGCAAGTTGAAAACGCAATCAAATCTGAAATGACCTGAAAATGTTGATTATCATGAATATTATGAATGAATGTTGAAACCATTACCAAAAATCGGGTCGCCGGATTCGTCGTTTGAACACAATGCGTTGTGTTCGACGTTGTTGTTTCGAAATAATAATATTCCGAGCTTGTTACTCGTTTGTATTGAATTGCACTTATCGTTTTGCCATCCAACTGAATAGTCCCTGCGCCCGCCGTATTCGTCACTATACGCAGGACAAAGAGGAGGGAAACTCCTGCATTCTCGATCAACCCAGTCGGTTGAAACAAAACACTTGTACTCGACATTTTGTCAATGCTCGGCAATTGGATGAAAAACAGATCACCCGTATTGTTGTGGTCTGCTCCAGTATTCTGCAACACCCGTATGTATAGCTTTCCCATTTTCTGTCCTTTTTAGACACTCTCAAATTTAGTTAAATGAACAGTTCCGTCTTCTAATGGTGTTTTATTGTATTTACTGCAGTGTCTGAGAAAGGAAAATGAGCTTAAGCTGACTGACCATTCCGATTTGAAATAACTGAACCGAGCTGTTCGAAGTAATTATTCCCGCCACTTCTGAGAATCTTGCATATTCGCCTGCGTTCAAGCTGGCAATATGTACGCCATCAATATACACTGCGGTATTATTTGTATTGGAGACCACTTGATAATGTTGACTCGAGATAAACATAAACGGAATCGCCACGAACTGAGATCCCCAGACATCAACTGGAAGTAGCATTACCTGAAATATCGTGAAAGTAATTTTTCAAAAACATAAGATATTTATATATATATATATATATATATCAAATTTTTTACTCCAATAATTTGAATTTCACGCCAAGTTTAGATACCGATTCGTAGTCTCCTTCGCCAATGTCTGGTTTGCCAAATGTACAACCAGAGAGCGCTCCAAATGGTTTGTTTCCGCTAATGAATGTGCCGCTCAGTGTTTCATACGAAGCGACTGACGCAACTTGAAGAGCACGGAGTGTTGCTGTCTGATTTCCGATTGTAACCTGGACAATAATAAGCTATTTATCGAAGCTTTTAATAAGCTGGAACAAAAATAATGTATGTTCACTGAAAACAATCAAGGTTTGCCAAAAATTGACTTCTGGATGACCACGAGTTCGTGCAATAGTTACACCAAAAAAAATTAGCTACTAAATGGCAAAAATGTTTACCCACACCCAAGACCGGATCATGGGGGGTCGGGGGCCGGAGGCACGGAGGGCCGAATGGGGGCCCCCACAAAAGGGTTCCCTCTTTGGGGACCTGAGGGGGGGGGAGGGGTGGGTGTAGCTAGCTACATACGGGGTCCGGCCACAGGGGGGCCTGTATTAAGCTAGATCCCTCCCCCCGGTTACAGGTATGGGGGACTCTTATCATGTTTTTTCGGGGACCGTGGGGCCCTAAGCACGTGCCTACTGTGCTTCCACTATAATCCGGCACTGCATGACCACCCCCACAAAATTTGTTGCAGACAAGGCAGAATTATCTACTCTCTTGGTATAGGGGCGGGGGCGGTTGGGCCCACTCAACCTTCCCACCATTGACTTCTGATTGGCGTGAACGGGAGAGTTTTGGCACAGAAATTTAAACATATACCGTTGTATTGTCTTCATACGCGACGACGGCGATCATGTTTGGTCGAAAAGCAAACACTGATGTGACTGCCAAATACTGCGATCCCAAATGAACAGCCGGTAGAACCAAAAACGTATCGGCGCTGCAATTATTGAGCATGAAAGGAAATTATTTAAACACTATATTTAAATAGAAAATTGGGCACCGATACCTGGCTTGGAGGTGCAGTATGTCAGTGGGTATTATCCTCCCAAATCAGCCAAGACCCCATTTTCGTGTCAGTATTTCACCAAAGAGGAAACCACCAGCCGATTTTGGCAGGAGGTATTCACCCTATGAGGGAACCTAACCCCTATTTTTCATGAACACATCTGCAATATTTAGTCAAAAGGAACAAAAAATGAACGATTAACTGCTCCGCAATTGATAAACCGTATTGTATTTTTGCTCGTGTTTCGCGCATGTGGGAGAAGAACGGTTACCGTATTTTAAGAATTAGTGACCCAGGGATCAACAATTCTTAAAATACGATACTCAAAAATACGTTGTTTTGAGCAGCTGAGAACAATAGAATAATGTGGTGTGCATCCCGACCTTCTGATTTCCAAACAGTGCACTTCATTGACAGATTCAAAGTTCAGAAACTGTTTGGGGAGAACATTTTTCTTGGAATAAAAAATACTCCATTCCTACCCCTGAATATTCGGACCCTGCCCCAAGCAAACTTTCACCTAAAAACCTTCGTTAACTTCGGCGTGAGCGTAAACAGCGATTGCGAGATCGGATACAACTTTGATGCCTTTGTTCTCCACAACGATCGCGCCGCTAGATTCACCGGAATACTGAGCTTGAATTTCCATCGGTGTGATTGGAATCTGAAACAAGTACAATGGGAAAAACCGGTAAATTTTCACAAACAAAAACTGCTTGTATTTTGAATGATACATTCTTCACAACTGTAAACAACGCCTTCATCTATGATGAAGGGGGTGCCCGACGTTTTGTTTTGAGCTTAACGTTTCTCCAACACTGCATTTCCGCATTCGCTGCGTAGTTTTTTGCTGGCTGCGTTTCGCGTTACGGCGCACACTTTCGACACTTGTGCAGTATTTGCACACACTTTCGCACGTTCTAGCGTTTCAGCGTAACCGCGTTACGGGACAGACCAGCCGGTTGAGTAATGCTCGCGCTTTGCGCGAGCAAAAAGGATTTGCCCATTGTTATAATAATAAACATTCTCACGAATCTCCAATAAAAAAACCTGCTACAGCAAAAAAAGAACTGTTTCTAAGAATGTACGTATTGACGAAGAAATTATTTCAAATGTTCACAACCTTTAAAATGCTGAAGGGTTCGATGGAAACGTAACTGTTAGAAAACCCGGCAAATGATGACGTCATATTCACGTGAGCGAAACCGTCGTTATTGTTGCTAACAATCGTGTACAATATTACTCCTTTTTGGTAATTTGCGTTGAAAATTGTGAAGACAAAGTCATTGCCGACTGTTGGTAAATTGTTATCAGCTGAAAAAGATATGTTTTTATGTTGTACGAGTTACTCTTCACAACATCCAAATCTTGCAAAAATAATGAAATGGTGAACATCATAGACAAGACGCGTCTAAATCATGCTGAAAGACTTCGTCATAAGGCAATTACCAGTGTTGCAACTAAGTTATTTTCAAAACTTAGTTAGTTACTTAGTTAGTAAAAGTGATCGAAAAAAACTTTGTGAGTTATTTAGTTAGTTACGGGCTCAAAAAAAACTTAGTTACTTAGTTAGTTAGGTAAAAAACTTAGTTACGAAACTTAGTTGCAACCCTGGCAATTACTCGACTTTGGTCATGAAATGATAATGAGATATCGCTGCCGACCGTGAGTTAAACTCTCGAAAATCATGAAATAAAGCAGAATAATTATCGTCGTCATGTTTTTCACCACTATGATCCGTCGATAATTTGCAATAAATTGAATCCTGTTTGCTGTATCTCCAATACAGCTCACAGTTTCCGTCAAATCTGTGGGGTACGTATAGAAGGCCGCTGTAGAAGTGCAACGTAGGTTGTCGAAAGACGACGTCAAATGTTATTGAAAGAAATAGACTAGAGTTTTCCGAACGTGGAATCGAAAGTCCACCTTGTCTTAAGACCCGTTGATAAGGAGGACGAATATCACGTACAGTCGCGTCACGAAAAATGGGTCTTTGTCAAACTTCTTCATTGTATCCGCTTTGAAGGCGGTGTTCTTACTGTTCACTTTTTATGCGTGAATAAGAATAAAAGCACTTCCTGTTGGTGTCTAAGAGTAAGTGCCCACTCATCGAATGTATCATTTTTTGGGCGTGTCGATAGCTGCGCAAATTGTGGGCAACTTAGTTTAAATTTTCTGTTTCTAACTAGTGCCGGATCAAGAAACGGTGGGCCAATACTCACTTTTTTGGTGGGCCGTCGAAAGGCAAGGGAGGATCCTTATCACGTTTGAAATTTTGAAGGCCGTCGATGGGCCGAAAAACAGAACAGTCCCCCCTTATCATCAAAAATGGTCGGCCGTGGGCCGATACGAACGTGCGTCCAATGCTTTACCTATAATCCTTTTTTTTCGTTTCGTTTCTAACATCAATCGGGGCATTCCTTCGCAAATATCTGTAGCCAGGGGGGTTAGGTGGCCCCCAGGCCCAGGTCAACCCCCCTAGCTCCTACACTCCTCCGGATAAAAAAATTTGAAATTTTGATTTGGCGCAAAATTATGAAGGATACAGTGGTCATCCCCCCCTGGCCGCAGACCCCAGCTACAGGTATTATTTCGGACCTGACTGACAGTGCGGGTTGCGGGTGAAAGCCAATATATATATACCAGCCAATAGCTAGCTACATAACGTGTCCCTCCAGGGAGGGGTCAGTATGTAGTAGGTATGCTGCACACCCTGCCCTGAATTCTCATGGTTTCGATCCTCGTGGCCAACCTCCTGTTCTTTTTTATCCTATTTTCTAATTATTCGAGCCTTTATTTTGGTGTCGCGATGAACTTGTTTCACAATGCCGTGGAATTTTCTCTACGTTATTGCTGGTACTCATATCACAATGATGCTGCTCGTGATCGATTGATTGCGGTTAATATCCCGCTGCCTTATTTTAGTTTTACAAACATTTATGAGCTTCGTATGCTCGCACGCGTGTATAGTTATCAATCAATTAGTCATTTTCGTATCAGACAGTAGACCAGCCTGCATATTGTTATGTTGCAATGGCTCTGAATCTCATTTATTACAAATACCATACATTCGTCCATATCAGTACATCGATTGCCAGCAAATTACTGTACATTCCGCTCATGATTCAGATGAAACGGGTACGGTATGTTTCAATTTTAATGCCAGCAGTCATCCTAACAATGATGAAAAACGAGAACTGCATTACCTTTGGCGTACTCATTCCCTCATACCTATCTAAAAGGCGGAAAGAGACCAAAGTCGCCAAAGGCGGTCATGACAATTAAGCTGAGACGAAGCGCTTCCTGTTGATCAGCCCTTTGTCATAGATTCGTATGTGCTGTGACATCTGTTCGTCCGGTGATCATTTATCCGGTATTTATCCGGTAATCACTGCCATATTTACATTTGCCACAACTAAGTTGCTGGGTGAATAGCATTTTCTACACTCTGCGCAGCAAAGAACTTTGGATGGCAACCAAAGCTTTGTTCATATGTCGTTGAGAAGGGTCGGCGAATTACTTGACAACGGCTATTCAACCGGTCGCTCAGACCCAGAGACAACTATCGGCACGCGCCGGAATTGTAGAAGCTTGTTCAGCGTTTTAGTAGATTATTTGGTTATTGAGAGAAGGAGGAGGTCCCTCCACAGCAGCAGACATGGGCACCAATACCTGGTTGGAGGGTTTATGGGCGGGACATACAGGATGGGCCAACGAAAACTTAAACTGTTCGAGCGCGCGCTGTGTGACACCGCGTAAGAATTTGCGTAGCATTCGTTACGCACAATCAATTAAAACGAAATTTTTCCTACTTTCAAATAAGCTTCAGAGCCATTTGTGTATAAAATTTGAGCTCGATTAATTGAAAACTGATGAATTGGGAACAGTTGGAAACAGTATAAGCCTTCGTTGGCCAACCAATCATCTCCAATAAAGAGCGAGCAACTCAGCCCGGGCACTCAATGGAAAATTCGGTCATACAGGGGTGAAAAGGGTTCCTTTAAAACATGGTTGAGACTGAATGTTATTTGTTAATTTGCATCCTCTTGACGGAAGTCAATTTTCATTTTTTGCTAAAAATGTGTATGAAACTGACCTGTCTCGCAAAATTTGCATAAAATTTGAAACTTGCAGCCAATCATTATGAAAATTTTATAGCTTTTGAGTTAGCATTCTAGGCACATGTGTGTCAAAATTTCAACTTGATTGGATTCAAAATGACGCATCGGCAGCGATTCAAACAGTATAAGTTTTCGTTGGCCTACCCTGTATATCACCAAGCAAATCAATCAAGAGCCCATTCCATCAGCGATAAAGCCGATAACTGTCTAGGGGGATTGTGGATGGGATACTTTCAAACTGATCAAGCGAAACCCCATTCTATCCGCTTTTTGCGGGATTCCTCAACCAATTTTGACCGAAGTATTTAAATGCTTAACCACCCCCCCCCATATTCCTATGCCTATGTTTGCTCCACAGTCTAAAGCTGCAAAGCTCTGATTAGAGTAACATTAGTAGCGCGTCATTCATGTTTAAAGCATACGACAAATGTACACTTACACAGAAGTAAGGGCTCTCCCCATTGCGTTACGTTATAAAATACAGAAACTCAAAGGAGAATTAACTGAACATTGAAATTAGTTGCAGAGGCTGTCGACGCCAAGAAATTGGCCGACCAATGTCAGTGTTTGTTGACAGTTGCTTTTTATGTCAAATTAAATCTGAGTCTCGAACAAGGCAACAATGATCATGATTCATATTTGACGTTTTCAAAAACAATTTTTGCAAACAGATTTGATAACATCAATGTCACATAAATGATCCGCTGAAGTGCCGTAGCACACAATAGGTTAGCGTGCTCCAGCAATTTCGCACTTATACTGTACTGCACGATTTTCATTAATTGTGATCGATGATGTTAATTACGAAAGATTTAGGTAAAAACTTATTCAGTCAGTTCCGTAATTACAAAAAAAATGAAAGATATGTTCGTATTAGCTACATTAATTTTTCTTGTTTCCCTGCCTCATTTCCCTCAACGTAAATCCGGCCGTTTTCCAATAGTACGTATTATTAATTTCCTGTGTTTTAAAACGCATGATGGGCTGTCAAGTCCAAAAATTGTGTTACCGTGTTACCTTTTCAGAAAAACTGATTTAATCGGAAGGTTCCATCAATTTTTCAGTTGATGCAATTGCAGTCAAAGTTGTTCGGAAAAGAGAAACAACGAAATTGCACAAATCAATAATATCACATAGCTCATTACCATAAAAACTTTATCGGAAACTTTTAGCTCTAATTCGCAAATCAAAAATTATGGATGTTATACACAGAAGCGATGGTTTGCTGGAAAAGAATGTGACACAGTCGACCATTGACAGTTTGTTCTTGGACTCGACAATTTATTTCATCGAAGGAGCACTGATGGTCATGGCAAGTTTGCCATTCGTTCTCGTGGTGGCATTGTACCCATCCCTGCGAGTTCAAAAAGAATACGTCATTTTTGCTGGCTACTCGCTTTCCAATGCGTTGTATGGAATGGGTTACACACTTTCTGGAATAACAAGATTAATTATGATTTTAAATGGAAACGGTATGTTCCATAAATTCTTTGTAAGAAACTGGATTATTGATTGCGAGAGAGGTGGCAGCCGGGGCAGCTGAAGAATAGTTTCGGGCTTATTATGAAGCAACGCGCAACTTTAGAATCAAATACAAGAATATCTTGAGCACACCACATGACATTTAGGGGTCCCCGACCTTAGGGGCTTTACTTTCAACTCACAATGAGCAGAACTCAGGAGCTCCAAGCTTCAGCGCCTCCAGCAATGGGGACGCGAAATCTGAACCTTCTGGTGAACACTTCGGCTTCTAATAGTGATGTTTACCCCAAGCCCTTACCATTCTGTTCTCAGGAAAAAATATTGCTGTTTGTAGCTTATGAATGGTACCAGTACCCCTGAACCCGTATTTCTCTATTTGACCGTGGCCAGTGGGACCTCCCTGCAACCCTCCCCCACTCCGACCCTACCTCTAACTCTTCGGCTCAGGCGCCTAGGTAGAACCGAAAACTGAGGGGACCAGGTGCCCCACTAGGGGGACAAATCAGAACCTTTCCCAGGGGACCCTTATCTTTCTTTTCAGGAGCCCGAAAATCGGGGAGGCTAGCCAAAAAACGGGGGGGGGGGCTGGATCCCCTTGGTCTTCCCTCCTGCTCTGGCTACACGCATGTGACGTATAATCTTATTCCAGCCTTCATTTTTGTATCTCGGTGGACTTGTTTTACAATGCCGTGGAACATTCTTTACGTTACTGCTGCTCCTCTTATCACAATCATGCAACTCGTGGTCACAATCGATCGATTGATTGCGGTTAATTTCCCGCTGAATTATTTTAGTTTTACAAATACTTATGCGCTTTGTGTGCTCGCATGCGTGTATGGTTATCAATTAATTGCTTTCATTATTGGAATGGCCTTGTCATTTTCGTACCAGACGACCGACCAGCTAGCGTATTGCTACGTTTCGATGGCTTTGAATCCGAATTATTATAAATACTCTAACTTTGTCCGCATTGGTACATCGATTGGCAGCATATTGCTCTACATTCCACTCATGCTTCAAATTAAACGGGTATGGTATGCATTCAATTTTAATGCCCGCAGTAGCACCGTAACAAAGATGAGACTAACAAGAGCTGAAGTGCCTTTTTGGCGTGCTTATTTCCTTATACCTATCTCTTCAGTAATCAATGAACCGTTTTTTTTTCAATTTTTTAATTTTTTAATTTTGTGCCAAAATCCCGATACGAAGTACCGTACTCCGATGACCTCCCCCCTCTGGTTGTCGGTCGGCATGTACAGTCGGAAATTCGGCGGCCAGACCGTGCAAAAAACTACGGTACCTAACGCAAATGATATGTGCGGGCCTGATCAGGCAACAGAAAACATTGCGTATTGATTTATATCCTGCATTGCTTAGTAAGCCAGTAAGCATTGCCCCGGTCTGGACGCCGAGTTTTTCATAATAGCTGACCGCGAACCAGCGTTACAGGTATGGGGGTCATTCAGCCATAACGAGGGGGTGTGAATATTTAATGATAAGGAATGATAAGGAATGATAAGGAACAGGCGCGAAAAGCGACGCCAGATAAAGCCAATTTTGGAAAACCCGGGGTGAGGTAAAGGTCACTCCAGTGCAGGGGCGTGAGGCCAGGGAGCCCAGCCCCCCTCCCGGTTTTCGTACTCCCAAAAAATTTTCTGTTTGCTTCCCCTCTCCGGTTTTTCAGTTTTAGCTACGCCCCTGCTCCAGTGTAAAATTTTCAAAATTTTCAAAAGGGAACCCTTATCACTTTACTCTTGTTTCCGAAAACTGGCCTCAGTCTCCCCTCTAGCTCAGATATACCAGTGGATGTTACGGAAGCCAGAAGTGAGATAAACTTCACTCTTCAGGAAAGTCTTTCTCTTTAACGCATCTCTGATTTCGATCATGTTTATTTTCAGTCCATCCTTAAGGTCAGCGGTCATAATCAGGTCATAATTAATTAATTGTGACATGTCATAATTATCTGACGTCATAATTAATACTGATTTCATCGCGGTATCAAAAAATGAAGGCAGACCACTTGAATTTTAAAAATTATCAATCAGGTTAGGGTGGTCTGGTAAGCTCACAAAGCTCTCATTCTGTCTGTTAACTTTGGCGGGTGCGGTGTAGGCTGCTTATTCGCTCGCTATTTCAACTGTTTGCTACCATCTGGTCGACTCACGCGCTTTCATCGTCACTGAAATCCAGTTCATTCCGAATTATACAAGTTGAGGAAAAACTGAAAACCTTCATTATCAGACAAACCCAGTGTCGACCGGGCTCCTTCTCTTCTTGTTTGATATTGCTTTCAAAATTAACAACGATCATTGACATTGACAATGTTTTCTCTTCGTTCTATGCACACCACTGCGTATGTTAACAATATTTTGGCGCGATTGTTTCAGTAAAAATTATGTGAGCTTCCCTTGATTATTGCAACCGCGATGAAAAATACGGCATGCAAATATACACCGCGATGAAATGAACTGAAATGTCCGCAAATCGATGGACCTTTCTTGCATTGTTTAATCGTTCAACGACAACGTATGAAAAATGGAAACCTATGAGAATGTTTTTTATTACAAAACAACTGTTACGTAGTTACAACACATATCCGTTCGGGATGAAATTTTGGTACAAATGTGATGTCATACAGTGCCATACGTATCATAAGTTGCACGGCGTCAAAGAGTGCCAGCATGACTCTGTTACACCCTGTATAAACCTTCATGTGCTGTTTGTCTTTAACACGAATGAGATGTTACCAATTTTTCTCTGACCAGAGCTTTGGGCAGCTGGAGATTGGAGACAACACTTAATTACCTCAGGCAGAAATCGGTTGAGAAATCGCGAAAAAAATTGGGTTTACACGGCTGATAGAATAGGATCTTGCTTGACCGATTTGGGAGTTCCCCCACGCACAAATCCCTCCCCCCCCCCCAGCCAGGTATTGGTGTTCATGTGAGTCATATCTGCT
>JAQGCX010001011.1:0-12675 GCA_034700205.1 Plectus parietinus | reverse complement strand
GTCGAAATTAAAGCCCGATGTTGTTCTATACATTCTTCAATTTCCTGTTTCAGTAAGAAAAACGGACCGGGTTCTTCTTCGTCGTGCTCTTGATGCATTTCCATGGACGTCGACGCTGTTTCGCCGGTTGATGGAGCTGCTTCGGTGAATTCTTCATTATCTTCGTCGATGATGGCGTCATCATCATCATCCTCCTCATCATCATCATCATCATCATCATCAACTTCACTATCTGAAGTTCGCCCATATCCAATTTGATTCAAGTCACTAAATAAATAAGGTTTTATTCAAAGAAGAATCACACATATGACATTGTTTCTATAGTACTCGAATGCAAACGAGGCATACTCATAGCCTTAAAAATCAATTCATACTGCAATAATGGCAACGGGGGGCTGGTATAACCCCGGATTTAAGAACTCTTTCCCTTACTGTGCATGAGGCAGTTCTTCTTCTTCTTCTTCTTGATTGGTTAGTGACGATTCTTGTTGTTGTTGTTGTTGTTGTTGTTGTTGTTGTTGTTGTTGCTGTCCAGGAGATTCCAAAACTTCTCGAAATAAGATGTCAATTTCGTTCAATGTTGATTTTCTTGGTGTTTTTGGCGGTGGTGGTTCCATTGGATACGTGTCGGTTACTGTAGATGGCGCAGCACCGGTGGTTGGTGACGCTTGAGGCGCCTCCGTCGACAAAAAATCGATAATGGCATTTGTGTCTTCAGATGCTGACGATCCACTATTTGACGTTTTGGACAAAATATTAGTGGGTTCCATCTTAATGTGAGAACCACAACAACAATTTAGTGCTGTATCATGAAAGCAAAGCAGAATGAGCAGCGACAAACAGATGAAGCCTTTATATAATCAAGAAAACGGTGATGAACACTCCCATATTATTTATTACTTCTCACGAATTGCGATAATATATAACGGCAGAGCAGCACAATCGTTATAAACACAAAAGACATGTAGATCAGAAATATAGTCAGTTGTGCTATGAAACCGGAATGTACAATTAGATGTGTTTCGTGGTGGAAACGAGAAAGGGGAAGAAACCAAGTGAGAATTTATTCGATAGAGAGAGAGAGTGAGCGAGAGAAAAAGTGCACCTGAATTGATGTACGGGGAGGATTTGTCTTTAGACGCTGCAAATACATCTGTTATGCATGGAAGACGCCCAAAATTATCAATCTTTTGAAAAGCAGATGACAACCCCACTCCATTTACTCTGAAATGTAAATTTTTCTATTTTCAGCAAAGCAGGCAGCTCGATCAAACGTGTACGCGTTCATACTTAGTCTTGCGCTCGATCGTTCGTGTATTTCAAATGGAATGCGAACGCAAGATCGACTCTCCGCCGTGACACCGCAGCTTCGTCGATGTAATGCGTCCTTAATCATGTACAAAGCAGTGGTATACTGGTTTCTCTTTCTCTATTTCACAACATTTTTCTGTTTCATTTTGTCTGAATGCATATTTGATGAACATGAACAAATTGGCGTATGTTCATCTTTGTTTGATTTCGATGACCGGAAAAAATAGAAATAATGAAATTAAACTACTCGAAATTCATCATTCCATAAATTTTCGTAAAACTGTCACATTCTCTCATTTATTGGCGATTCATATTCGATTTCCTATACTAACAACAATCCGATTTCATCATTTTCCCGCGTGCGAAGAAATCTTGGAAAAAAATTACGTATTTGAATTGGAAAGTTTGCCATTAGGCGGTAAATTAATCATTATTTGTTGTGTTCTTTATTAAGCAGTACTTGTGCAATTTTTATTTTACAGAATTGCAAGAAGAAGAAGAAGTTATTTTGGCTGCTTCGCATCAATCGCCAACAATCGATCAACCAGCACTAACTTCTAGTTCGACCGTTCGGCCATTTTATTCGAAAACAACTAACAAACCAAGGATGCACCTGCCATTACCTTCTATTTCGGGCGATGAATTTTCCCGCAGTATCAATCAACAACGTGACAAACAAAATGAACTAGCTTTGGAAAAATTGATGGAGAACATCGAAAAGTTGACACAGGATGTGCAGAAACATTACGACGCTGTTTCCTCATTGTCTTCCCAAATTTTGGAACGAATTGCTATTGTCGAATCGACAAACAGAAATCGGTATGTTCGCATAAATTTATCAAATGCCCATCTGCATGAAAAAATGCATCAGCTGCAAACTGCCCGCGCCGAACATTCTGCCCCGATGCTCCCCCGATCTGTCCATTTCGCCTGAATCGTTACGATTAAATGTAATTCAAATTAAACAACACTGTAAGCACTGTTGTAGCGATCGGTCGCATCGATGTAGTTGTCGGTGTTGGTAGACGTGTCGGGCAGGCATACAGTTCATTGTCAATATTCGCGGTATATGTCATTATTCACACCCTTATTCGTATCTGTCACCGAAATGATCAAAGGAACAATTGGAAAAAATTCGAATAAAGTTGTGTGTTTGTGTGCTGCGCATAATCATCCTCTTCACGATTCAGGACATTAATTAGCAAACAAAAAACAAAAAAATTAAACCAAAATAAATGCAGAACCGGAACTGACCAGTCTTTCCAAACCGTAGTCAACCGGCTTACCCCTCGCACTATTTGTCTGCCTCACGACGACAGGCATTGGTAAAAGAGCTACATAATAGATTCGATTGCCCCCTTCATTGCAGTGTGCTGCTGGACGTGTACGGTATTGGGATTTTTTTTGTTAAAAAGAACGAACGACGTACGATGGACGATTCAATTTCTCTGGGGGGACAAATATTGCCCCAAGAAAATAAAAAGTCTTCTTTATTACTCATTTGTCTCGAAAGCTGCGCCAGATTTGGATACTAGCCGTTTGGCCGTGGTGCCATTTAATTTGCCGCGAACGAACCATACGTGCGCATCTTACTACAACGGACTAGAAAACCTAATGACTAATTCGTGCTCAGATAGAGAGAGAGATAGCACATTGCGCGGAAACGTGAAAAAGAAGAACCCAGATGGATTTGTTCGTGAGAGAGAGAGAGAGAGAGAGAGAGAGAGAGGAAATGCAACTGAGTTGATGTACGGAGAAGCTTTCTCTTAACGCGCGGCAAATACATCTGGTATGCATAGAAGGAACCGGAAATTATCGATCTTTTGTCAAAGCAGAAGCGTATGAGAACCACTCCCTTCGCTTTAAAATGTAACCTCTTATATTTTCAGCTATGTAGACAGCTCGATCATTCGTGCGCGCGATCATACTTTGACCTCGCTCTCGGCCGTTCGTGAATGTGAATATTTCAAATGGAATGCGAACGCAGTATTCAACTCTCCGCCACAGCACGACAGCTTCGTCGATGTAATGCGTCTTTAAACATGTACGAGACGGTGGTATGTTGGCTTCTCTTTCTCTATTTATCAATATTTCTCTGTTCCATTTTATCCTACTGCATTTTTGATTCTAACGAACAAATTGTCATGTGCTCGTCTTTGATTGATTTTGTCGCCAAAAAGTGAAAAATGGCGAAATTAATCTGCTTGAATTCGTTATTCAATCGATTTTCGCAAAACTTTTATATTTTCCATTTAACTGATGGTCACGTCCATTTTCTTTTTGTGACGAAAATCCGTTACCCCCAATTTCCTACTCGCGAAAAAACCTGGCAAAAATTTACACATTTGAATTCGAATGCTTCCTTGTCGCCCTTAGACGGTAAATTAATTATTATTTGCTGTGGACATTATTAAGCAGTACTTGTTCTATTTTTGTTTTGCAGAAGAGCAAAAAGAAGAAGGTATTTTGCCTGATTCGCAAAAGATGTGCAAAAACATGTCGCTGTTCCCCAATAATCTTCCCAAATATTGTTTCAAATTATTGTTGCTGAAGCGACAGACGGAAATCGGTTTGATTGTATAGATTTATCAATTGCCCGTCGAATCAATCGTTCACGCAGGACATTTCATTGTCCGCGGTCATCGTACACATTGCCATGTTCAATACACCCTCGAATATTTTGAGTAAGGGAAGCAGGATTAAAACCCACCATCAAGATCAATACATTATTATTATTTCATAACTTTTTGTAGAGAGAGAAATTCTTTTCGCGTCTGAACATCGATCGGTACGACTTTGTTCATAACGCAAGATACCAGGTCTTTTGCCCTCCGCCTCTCATTCTCGAAACCCCCCTGCTATATATAGTAGTCTTCCGGCTTCACCATCATCATCATCATCAACATCAACGGAAACAGAGTGCTCGACTTTGTTCATAATGCGAAATACCAACGCTCCCCTAATCGCTCACTCCTCCTGTCATTCTCGAGCCCCCGCTGCTATACATAGTAGATCAGTAGCCTTTCGGCGAGTCAGAGACATATAGGTGTCTTGCAAATACGCCCTGAGTGGTCTTTCGGCGAGAGATGTCTTGCAAATACACACTGTAGTAGTCTTCCATCAATCGATCGGAAACAGAGTGCTCGACTTTGATCATAATGCGTGCTCGTCTTCGTTCTTAAGGCGTCATCATCATCATCATCATCATCATCAACGGAAACAGAGTGCTAGATCGATTGTCAGCAGAGTACTCGACTTCGTTCTAATGAGTCATCATCATCATCATCATCATCATCAACAACGGAAACAGAGTGGTCGACTTTGTTCATAATGGGAAATACTAACACTCCCCTAATCGCTCAATCCTCCTCCTCCTGTCGTTCACGAGCCCCCACCCGCTATACATAGTAGATCAGTAGCCTTCCGTCGAGTCAGAGACGTATAGGTGCCTTGCAAATACGCCCCGCAGTAGGCTTCCATCAGGTCAACGACATATCGGTGTCTTGCCTAACATGGGAGGATGTCAAGTGCCAGAACTAAAACCCGACAACTAAAACAGCGCATTAATATTTCATAAATCAATAGTGGCTGTATATTAAAAATAGCCAATGCCGACTCTTATTTTCGCTTTCACGCTGCTCAAATATTCCGCTTCCCTCCTTCACGCGTCCCCCGCCGTCTATTACACATATTAGTCATTCCCGTTGTGTCTCCGTGTCACACACACACACACACACGCGCACACACACGAACCTCAATCATACGTCGATTAAAAAAATTCAATAACCGCCCGCACAAATATGTATTAATTTTTCACCGAAGAACTCCAGTAGTATAACAGAACGGGGAATGTTTTTCCGCTCCAGTGCGCACACCAGCAGAACTTGGCCGATCAATACGGAAACGATTATGACGTCACCACAAAATTCTCATCATAGAAGCCCGACGACACCTTCCCCCCGACTATCGACGCTGACGTGAGTAATCACACATAACGCAAACTTACTCGCGCTATTGCATTTATTTGTTTTTTTAGAATACCCCCTCGGGCAAACAGAAACAACTCATCAAATGCCGTTTTTATCATCCCAAAAGATCGTCGAGTGCTATGGCTAGCGCTAATCGTGGCGGCATTGGGAATTAGCAGTACTATTTGCGTTGGGTTTTTCCCAACACCGTGCCGGATCGGACCAGCAGTTTCGTCGTCTTGCCCCAAACCTCCTCCTCCGGTCGCTTGACCGACTCCGGTTACTTGCCCGATAAGTTCAACAAACTCTTATTATCCTCCACCACCAACAGCCCGAACGACGCCCATAACAACACCAGATGGAACACCGCCAATATCAACAATAGCACCTTGTTTAGTGCCGGAAATTTTTTGCCCACATGCATTTGTTCGTTGGTTTAAAGGTGGACCTGGTTTGAATCAAGAAAAGACTTTTGCGATAAAACTTTGCGGTTCCAATCCCCATTCGCGTACCCTGCAAATATTAGATACCCGAACGGGCCACCTTTTGTCCTTGGGAAATTTCGAAGTCCGTCATTTAAATGCAAGCATTGGACCTTGTTTCCGAAACGAAAAATTCTGCGGCGCTGCACGTACCATTTTAAAAGACGCTGGTGATGGTTTTTCATTTGCAAACTTTGGCAATTTATTAAAATTACGTTTCAACTCCACAACGGGCGCCTTGATTTACGGCCAGTGGGGTCGAGAAATGTACCTGCCGTATGCACTTTTGCAATTTGTATATTATTTCTAATGTTTTTGTGTATACGCTGCTTGGTATTCGCAACCGGTAAATTATTTTTGAACGGCTAATACCAGTCCGAAAAAGTGTGTTCACAAAAAAACGACGAACCATAGAACTAAAATATCTCAAATAAAACAGCTTTTACCCAGTATATCCCAAACGCGCGTAAACACGTACCCGAGCGGGCAAAAAGGAACGTTGATAAATTTGCTATTTTTCGCAATAATTCGACCGAGAACCACACACACACAAGGGCGGGGCGACCAAAGTGCAAAGGGGGTTCAGGGGGAAAATGATAAATTTGCTTTTTTCTCCCAATTTTACGCAATAATTCGAGAACCGCACACACACACGAGGGGTGTCGATGACAAAAATTGTCATTTTTCCCCCCTTTTACGCAACATTTTCCGACCGAGAAACACGCATGGGACGGGGCGACCCAAAGTGCAAAGGAGGTGCGGGCAAAAAAATGGTAAAAGTTGCTTTTAATGCAATAAAATACCAATGTCAATTTTTTCGAGAAACATACGCGTACATACGAGGGCAAAGTGCTAAGGGGAGGGGCGCAGGGCAAACACGTACATACGATCGATACGGCAAAGTGCAAAGGAAAACACGTACTTACGAGGACGGGCGGGCAAAGGGCAGGGGCGCAAAGTGCAACGGAGGCGCAGGCTGACACACTTCCTATACTACTGCACACCGAGATTTTTTTGAATATACCGTCGTTCCCGTGATGCATTCTTGGTTATTGTACTAAAAAACCCGTGTCTCACGGCCGTGTGAAGTATACCAGGCAATCAAATGATGACGCAACGAAAGGAACACTATATCACTGTCATACCTGTAACGCTGGTCCGAGGTCAGCTACATGCTGGCGGTCGGGGAGGGGCGGGGATCGCCGGAGTACGGTACATCGTGTCGGGATTTTGGCGCGAAATTCAAGAATTCAAATTTTTTTGCGGCCTTCGGCCTTCATAATGTTCTGTGATGTTTGATCCAACAGTATCATACTGCGGCCCATATTCGTTGAAGCCTAGCTTTAACAGTACTATACGGCGCTAAAAAAACTGTACTTATTCCCATTTGTTCACTCTTGCGTTTTTGCAACTTTTTAAAACGTGAACAAACGTTTCACGAACATAACATACATTTTTGAACCATGAAAGTAATAGAACGTGGCACATATCGCGGTTATGATGTTTTTTGTTTTTATGTTTTGATTTGAGGATGATTATAATGTTTTCACGATGCACACACCGAGCATACTGTAGAACAAACACTTTGTAACAGTGATGAGTCGGGGTCGACCCCAATCGACCCCAAAAGTTTTGAAAATACGAAAATATGACCCCCACAAGTCATGTTAAATGTGCACCAGACCAGTCGTTCGCGCAGCAGAAACGACACTAGCGCATTTTCTTACGTACAGAGTGTAATGAATGAACAGGTACAGATTGATAGCTAATCACAGCATGTGCACAAAGGAATTCCATTCATGTGCACAAAAGGAACTCCATTCAGCTACACAAAAAAATTCCATTCATTAGCAAAAACTTTTATTCAAAAAGCGTTGCCGTTCCCTCACGTCATACTATTTCCGAAAATTTCGAAAAATTTTGACCCCGTCCCCGACCGCGACAGCGCAGATCACCGTGGGATCGACCCCAACCCCGACCCCGCGAAAAATTTCGACCCCTACACCGAATTTTTTAAAAGAGTTTTTAAGGAACTTTTGGTACGAAATCCCATCCTCCTAGGCGTTTGACCTAACCCTAGTCTGATCAGCCCCATTATGTGTGTGGTGACGAAAACCTGAAACAGTGACCGGTGCAGCCCATTTTTTCACTTTCCCACATGTGACAAACGCCCACATCTCCTTTCTAATTTCTTTCTGTCGAAACACGTAAATCGCCACGTTATTGATGGTGCTGAAGCGAGAAATAATGCCAAGAATGTCGCCCCGCGGTGGCGCCGCCTTCAACCAGGAAAAGACGGCGAAAATGGAATACGGTATATTAAAGAAGAAGAATGTGGAAACGGTAATGATTCCCAAGGTGACCGTCAAGCGATGCTGCATGGCGATCGCCTGATGGTCGTTGCCCACACCAGTGCTTACGCCTGCGCTTGGCACAGTTCGGAGTAGCGCATGGCGATATGCGATGAAGACACAAATGTAAATCACCACACTGATATTTCCGGCAACAGCGGTCATCGTCATTTCATATAAATTGTATGCCGGAGTAGTCAATAACACCAAGCTGCCACACATCTTTGTGCGATCCGGTAGATGAAAAGATGCGTCGAGATAAGTGGAGACTAGCATGACGGTAAATGATATCACGCCGAAAAGGGCAACTAGCGCCTGAAATTAAGTAGAATTACCCACTTCGTTTTCGTTATTCATTGTTAGGAAGTCAGGCTTAACTATGGAACTGATGACCTCATGCTCATAGTTACGCCGAACTCACCAAATGAGGTGGCATAGCTATAACGAAAGGAAGGGGTAATTTTTTACAAGAGAGGCGCACACCCAGTCGCCCACTGCCAATTCTGTAGGATTTATGCTGATGTTTATGAAGTAAGTAGATCGATGTGGCAAACGTGGGCGTTGAGGTTGCCCAAGAACCACGACCCTCCCCCAGATTCGCCCTTCCCCAAACAACTTGGGCCCCTCCTAGAGATGTGTTCGGGTCGAAAAGTAGGGAGAGGGGTTAACATGCCGTACCCAAAAAATTTGCATTAAACTACGGTATTCTTAAACAAAAAAACCGTAATTTTTTACTAATTTTTTGGGCTGCCTTCGGCAGGCGAGGGGAGGTTACCAAAAATTTCGCTCATTTAGCCCACTTCGGTCAGGGTTGGGACAGGTTACCCCCCCCAAAAAAAACCTATGGCCCCTCCCTATCCCAGACCGAAGTCAATTCTCATGTATGGGTGAGGAAAGCACGTGGAACCCACGATTCCCATAGTCAGAAAGTGCTACCCCTAAAATCAGACCGGTGATGCTCTTGAAATGATCATGTGATAACACTAACCAGTAATTTCTTGGCGTATCGGGTGTCAAGTTTGTAATAATTAGTCGCCCACGCGACGGCCAACAAACGATCGCTGCTCAAAATTACGTTCATTACAGCTGTTAGTTGTAGTCCAATATGGAGGAACAAAATGGGCGGAAGTGTGAGACACTCCCAGCGGGTCATTGTATCATTCGCTTCGCCGCGTGCGATGAAATAGAATTGAAAGATGGGTAAGAACATCGCTCCAAGACCGTAGATAACGTCAGCTCCGGCCATTCCAGCAATAATGATCATTTCTTTGCGTTTACGAAGCAAAGGTCCAAACACAATTGTTAAAAGGAGTAGTCCGTTGGTCATACTTACTACTGAAAAGCCGTATTGTAACAATCAGATTTTACTTCTCTTTTACAAAAATTTTCGTTAAAGAAATTTAAAAAAAAAAGATTTATTTACTTCGCAAAGTCCCAAAGCTTCCTTTTACCATCATCTGTAGTCACACAGTTTCCTTTTACAGGATATATCTGGGCTGGGCCCATGGTTTACGAACTGATTTTACGTTCTTAGCCATCATATTAAATTTTTTTGAACTGATAGCACCGAGGACAGGTGTGCAGCTGGTTTAAATGGAAGAAAACGTTCTCAGAGAGGGGTATTGCTTCAAGCAGTCACCGACTTTCGTTTTGGGTCATGTGAATAGTAGCAGAGGTGTGTTCGGTCGAAAAAAGGGGGGACTAATATGCCGTACCCAAAAAATTGCATTAAATTTGCATAAAATACCATAATTTTATGTAAATTTATGCAAACTTTTGGTATTTATGCAAATTTTTTTGGGGGGGTTAACAAAATTTCGCCCTTTTTGCCCACTTCGGTCAGGGTTGGGGGGGTTAACAAAATTTTGCCCTTTTTGCCCACTTCTTCCAGGGTTGGGGGGGGCTAACCCTCCCCCAACCAATCTCCAAAAACACCTATGAGTGGTAGGCAGTGCATGCGCCGGCCAGGGTGCGCATGACGTGCATCAAATATGTCGCAATGGCCAGGCATGGAACTGGAAACTGGATGGCTACAGAGATATGCAACCGTGCTTTTTAAGCAGACGTGGGCAACAGCTTTGATTGGGGAAGGGTGAGTTGTAACCCTTTCGGGTCCTTCTATCAAGTGCTTGTCCTAAAATACTTTTCGCCACTACGTGACGAACACAGTTTTTTCGAAAATTTTGCCTCTTGGGAGAGAGATATCTATCTCCCATCCCCCTACGCCCTCATCTATTTTTGAGGAAGAACCAGAAATTTTCAAAAGTAGTTCCCTCTTTTCTTTTTATCCACTTTGAACTAATTTACAGAGTACGGTTCCAGAACTGATGGCTGTTCTGCAAGCTTTAAAAATAATCAGTCAATCTCACCGAATCCTTGAAGTGTATATGTAACCTTCAGTAAATAATCACTGGCGACGAGCGAGGACATATTTCATACGGTGACAGAAGACAACCGCTCAACACGAATGTGTAAGCGGCTTCTTTTCGATTCCCTGCAATCTGGTACTTCTGTGTTCGAATGTCCGAATTGTCTGAAAATAAATGAGTTAGTTGGCATCTTTGTAAAGCTATTTCGATCACTTTGCTGAACTATCTGGATCACGCCATATTTCGTATTTTATTTTCCCTGATTGATTCTTTTAGAGACAGAATTGAACCATTGGAAAGATTTAGAAGTAATAATTGTTATGCAAGTGATGCAACTATCTTTGCGAAATAGTCAACACAATTTAATGTTATTCTTTTTGCATTCACATTCACAAAGCAATCCAAAATTTAGCTTTTTTTTGCGCGAGTTAACTATTTTTGATTTTGTTAGATGAAAACTTCATCCGATTTTGGTTTTTGCTCAAATAAGAATAAAATCTTTTTGTATATATAGATTTGTGAAAAAAACGTTTACCGGTACAAACATGAAAAAATAGTTTTTGTTTTCCGGGCCAGATTCAGAACTACTGTACTGCACGTGGACTGAACTGCACTGTACTGAATTCACTACTATAAAGATGCGTGGAGTAGAAGAGGACAAAGCAAAAGGAATTTATATTGTTTGAGCAGCGTGTGCGTGTCAGATGTCTTATATTGTTCACCGCATGGCTTGTAGATCCATGATGCTATTTTGAACGAATATGTAATCAAATGTTTCTCAGGATCGAAATCATGTCGTTCAGTGTAATCACTCACAAAAATCGTCATGGCAATGTGCCGCTCAACATGATCAAAAGTTTGCTGAATAGTGATGATTCTTTCTTTCTTTCTTTATTCAGCATAGTGCTTTGGCAATATCGAGCCCCAATTACGGGATAAAGTGACAAAGCCTTCACGTGAACATATCAAGTACGTATACAGAACATGAAAATACCAGTACACAGGGAAGATAGGAAAAGATTGCTTTGTTTTAGTTGGCGTACAATCCTGTGAATTATTTCAGAATGTTATGTTGCATGTTATCAACAAAACCTTAAATTATGCTTTTTAACAACGTTATTTCAGATATTATTTCTGATCTTTTGCCTTACCTTCAAAAATTACATGTGACCTGACCTGAAACTCAGGGTTAAACAAATTTACAGTATATCAGACCTGTCAGATATATCTGAGGTCAGAATTAACACTGCTCGCAGCTTTAAAAACGGCCTATAATCCCGACAGCTTTTACATTTATACACTTACAAAACGGCTCCTTCGCGAAATATGCGAACACCCCCCCTCCAGAATTTTCCAAGTCTTTGTAATCCAGGCGTGAACCAGGTAACAATGTTGGCGATATCTTCGATATTCTACAGAAACCGAACATAAATTTGATCATATTATTTCTGCAATTCGCGGAATTCAGTTTTAGATTTAAAATGTGTTGTACTCAATCGCATTATCAATTGATCAGTTCAAACATTATTTGTTCAGGAGAAATTTATTGCATACATAGTCAGTAGCAACACAACACACGATTGTGACGTTTCGGACGCGTCCGCGACCATTCTTAGGCAAAACGACAATGAGAGAAAAGTGTAACAAGCAGCAATCGAAAATAATTAACAACAACAAGAACAATGAAACGACTACAGATAGAGGTCAGACTAAATGGGTGACAACTCATAGCCATCGCAACCGTTAAAACACATTGCGCGCGAGATGAGCAAGCCTTTATACGACGTTCCTCACAACTAAAACGCGCCTGAATTATATAGTGTTGGTTTCGTTTTGCCCTTTAGTACTTTGGCCATTCCATGTCGAATATCTTTTTGACGAATCACATAGATCACAATGTGCACGATGCTATTCGAATTCGCAATAATTCCCAGATACGTTCTCATCGGCAGCTGAACGCCGATTAGAGTTGCCATAGCAACAGTTGCAGTGGGCATTATGAACAATAAGAAAGTGCACAAAGTAATTATTCCTAAAGTAATCGTCACTTGACGCTGCTGAGAAACTCTCAAACTCGTGGCCGTACCCGTTGCTACTTTTTGTATGGTTTTTCTGTTCGCAACAAACACACCAATGTACAAGATGATGCTAACAAGTCCAAGGACACTAACAAGAGTGTACTGGTACAGATAGT
>JAQGCX010001010.1:0-12675 GCA_034700205.1 Plectus parietinus | reverse complement strand
CGCGAGTTCGTGCTGCAGTGCTCGGGCAGTCCGTACACGTCGCTGCCGCCGCCCAATCTGTCGACGGTGGTGCTGGAGATGAACGAGATCGTCGCCAAGTTCCCCGGCCGCTTCCAGCCCGCGCGCTACGCCAAGTGGCGCGACTCTCTTGTCGACCACCCCCACCTGCGCCGCCACGTCTGAGTCGACCGCCTTGATGTTTTTGTATGACTAAGTTTAGGCTTGTTTGCTCGTGGAAGCAGCCTGCTGTTTTTACTGAGACGAGTTGATGGAGGAGGGCGCTTTGTTCCCACTAACTGTTGTTGTTCTGGTCGTGTACACTAACTTTTTTATTGATTGACTTCTGTTATTGATCTGTGCGGTTCCTACGATTGTTTCCTACCTTCTTTCCGGTCTGTCACCGTCTGGTCCGTCGTCGCCGTGCCAAATCGCGCTTGTTGTGATGATGAATTGAACGCGTAGAGTAAAAACGGCTTCTGTCAGCAAGTGAGTGAAGTGAGGCAGAAAGCGATTGAGTGTTTGTAACACGTGTAGATTGCGTGCATAACCGGATTTAGATATGATATGGCAATTAGCGGCGATTGGGCGCTGAGGGGTCGAGCGGGGCAGGGAGCGATGGACGAGGGCCGTTGTTTACTGGCGGGTTGGTCCATCCGGCTATTCGGCGTAACGACGTCATTGGTGAGGCGCCGTTCGCTTTACGCCCGCAACAATTGATGCGCGAGGTCGTGGCGGTCGACGAAGCCCTCCCAGCAGGCGCCGTCCTCTATTTTCAAATACTCTCAGCCAACATCGACACAAGATGCGGGCTGGTGACGCAAAACTCGCCTGCTGGCTATTTTTGGTCCGTTCTCTTCTCCCCTCTTCCTCACCATCAAATTCTATTTTCAGATTATTCCCGTTGCTGTTTGTCTCGGTCATGGAGTCTGTAAAAAGTTTCAAGCTTGTGGCGCCATCCAACGCGTTTATTCTATTCGGCCGTCGACCACTACCTCGCCCGATGATGCGGTGGGAGCGATGACGCAGATTGTCGGCAGTGGCGATGGTCCGTTGGGCAGCGGCGAAGGCGAAGGGTCCGGCGAGGGCAGCGCCGAGCACGACGACGGCACGTTCGAACCGCCGCTGCTGTACGACGAGTTCGTCCCCACCGCCGGCGACGAGCACGACACTTCCGCCGACCCCACCACCACGGCCGCATTCGAACTCTGCTCGTGCGATAACAACGAGACCTGTCCGCTGGAAGAAACCGACGAAAATCGTCTGATCCGTCTGGACGCGTACATCGCGCTGGCCACTTGCCGTCCTGTGGCCGAAGAATTTCCCATGCAGTGCAAGGGAAGACGCGCCATGATCCGCGTTATCGGTCGTCTGGGCGCCGACCAGACGGGCCGAACGGAAATGGTCGGATTCGAGGACTCGATAGTGTTCTGCAGCTGCGCCAGCGGTAGATATCATCGCGAGCCCGACACAGAGCCCTGGAAGGGCGGCATCATGCATGCGTTCAAGTACAGTTGTGGTTGAACAGATTTGTTTTCAACAATGCTCAGCTCAGCTCAACGATTACCAAATCCATTAATATTGCGCACATGTTAGCATTGCTTGCACGTGGGCACAAATTATTATACATGACATTGTGATTTGTGATCGTTTCACTATGACAATGTCACCGTGCTGCTGCACTGTAAAAACGAGCGATAAAAACCACTGCCAAACAAACAACGTGCATACTGAAGAACATTCTATATGTGCACGTAGGTAGGTAGCGCGGTAGGTAGGAGGCGAGCAGGAGGAAGGAATGCACTAAACTTGGATAGGGTGACAAATGACGATAGGGTGACAAATGACAAATGACGGGAGGTGAGAAATGAGGTGAGAAATGAGGTGACGGCTGAGACCTCAGAGCTGCAGATTTTTGCGCAGGCTGTTCATCCAGATGTTGGTGCGATCAGCGCCGGCCGACAGGCGAATGTTCGACGCGCAGCTGTCGACGGCCGTTGTTCCGTCGTTCTCGTCTGTCGCTTCATCTTCGCTCATCTCGTTGTCGTCCCGCGCCGCCGCGTCATCTTGCATCTGCATGAGCAGCATGGCGGCCAACTTGCCGCTCATGCGACCTTTACCTGCAACTTGCGGCCGCACACGGATTTTTAGTGGCGATACGGTTCTGCGTTCATTCGTCGGCTTGCACCGGGCAGCGGCGCACGGCGTCGTCATCGCCGACCGGAGGGGCGTGTTGGTCCGAGGAGTGAGCGGTTTCACCGGGGACAACTGCGGCGAGAGATTTAGCACAGTGCGCAGTGCCTCACGAGTCAAGTCGTGGTCCAGCGAATCGTCTCTGCCGTCCGGTAGTTTCGATGCCGGCGACTCGATCGCCACTTCGGCAGTTCTGCGCGCAGGCAACTGCGGCACAGGCGTGATGGGCAACGACGGCCGACTGAGCGCATCCACAGCAGAGTCCTTCCTAGTTACGGCGTCAGAACACGTCCTAGGCCGCTTTCGTTGCCGATCAGTGTTCGGTGAGTCGAGTTTCTGCGCGCTGCCAGATTTTTCTCGATTCGGCAACAACGCCTTTTGATTGCTGCTGGCGGAAGCAGACACCTTTGACGATGACGGAGCTTCTCGCGACTGACTTTTGTGAGCGTGCGAAGAGCGCTTCGGACTCGCTTCTTCGCGCTGCTGACCACGCTCGCGTCGTCGCTGTCGATCGTCGAGCGAATGTTTAGAACGCCGAGGAGAGCGGGAACTGCGAGGCGACCAAGACCGCGGCGATCGGCTCCTTTTTGAATACGGAGACGATCGTTGACGAGTCCGTTTGCGTTCACGAGATCGCGAACGTCGGGAGTATCTTTCTCTCGATCGAGATCTGCTGCAGCGTTTGGCAGCCACTCTTCCAGCGTCGTCTTTCCTCCCTCGACGCCGCTCGCGATCATATCGGTCGTCGTGTTCGCTTCGCTGCGGCGAAATCGGACGCTTCCTCGGAATGCGGTAGTTTCGGTTGTCCAGCGAGACCGGTGGAGAAGGGTCGGCATTTCTTTTATCGTTTGGCCGAACAACGGGAGACACAATTCGGTTCTCGCGCTTCTCCTCAGGAACAGTGGCAAGGGACGGCGCAGGTTTCTCCAACGGACGAACAAGTCGGCTGCCGGAAGAAGCCAAAGTCGCGGGTTGAAGCGGTTTGGCTGGCTGGAGACTGAGCGCGAGTGATTCGGGCAACGTAGGCAGTCCGTCGGTGTTCGTATCGAGATCGGCGGCCAAGACCCACGATCGCAGCGCTTCGTAGTTGCCAAACTTCAGCTCGACCACGCACTGTCCGCGCAGAACGCGAGTGCTGATGGGCCGAGGGCGACAAGTGGGCGACGAACTGGCGTCGAAGCAAAGTTTACACGACGGGCAGCACACCGCTACTAATCGCTTTGAACTGAAACATGATCTGTTGAGTCTGGAGTAAATGAGGCGGCAATGACGAACCGTTGCATCAAGTCGCCGATGGTCTGTTTGGTGCGGTCGCTTTCCTTTCGAGACGTCGCGAGCATCATGTGCAGACTCTTGCCCATCCTGTTCACTTTGCGCTGCTCTTCAACGACTTGTGCTCGCAACGATTCGATAATTCGCTGGCATTCGACGAGTGCCGCTTCCTGCCGCTCAATGCGAAGCTGATCCTACATATTCAACAATGTCACTCAACCGTACTAAAGCGAAACACTCAAAAACGAACAGATTCTTGCGGATTTTCACCAATCAAATCATCGTACAAGTTGATTTCTGGCGACTGTTGCGGCGCATCACAAACGATCATTTGGGCGTCGTTCGCGTTGCTGTTGCTCGTGTCGTTCAGGACCGGAGTTCGTACCGGCGATTCTACCGAACTAATGTCCAGTGCAGAATGATCTCCATCGTCTTCTTCTTCTTCCTGCAATTTTTCTTCTCCGTGTAATTCTTCCTCTTCATGTAATTCTCCTTCTTCGGACGAACTGTCCAGTGCTGAAAAACGGTCTTTACGAAAACATTTCGAAACGACCCTACCAGGATAACTGAATTCGGCGATGTCCATGAGGATGGATTCCGCTTCACCACCAATCCCAGCTTTCTTATTCTTTGCTGAAAGAAAAAGCGCGTTTGAAGAAAAACTGCACTTGAAATGAATGCCCCCCGTTTTTTTATATTGCACCCAAAATGTGAATCAATATCAAAGAATGAACTAGGCTACTTTGGGGACCTGATAACCGATAAGATGAACCAGGATAAAGTTAGACTGAAAAATGGAGAAAGCAATGACTCGGTCGTTGAGGCGAAAAAGAAAGCGCAGTAGGAAGGGTGGCCGTTAAAATGCCGCAATCAAAACGACCAGGAATCGCGCGCGTTGGTCTAGGTACGGCATAATAAAATATCGTTGTAAGACGTAACCACGTTGAATGAGTTAGTTCCATCTGCGATCAAGATTCTCCATCCTCGCGATACCGTACAGTATCAGTCTTCCAATGGTCGTTGCCAACTTCGATTGACTCGACAATCGCATGTGTAGTAAACAGGGCGCATTTGGCTCGAATAACAGCTCGCGATTTTCACGGCATTTCCCCACTTATGCAAGGTAGTCGGTAGATACGTATTTCCGAAATGCACACCGCTACTGAACAAATCTACCAACATGCAGCTCAAGCTGAATCTGCTGAGAGCTATGTTGGCATACTCGCCTTGCACTCTGCAGTTGCAAATTATACTTTTGCAATTCGGCCATTGAATTGAGATCATTGAGCCATTGAGATCTGCTGAGTAAATCTCACATATGAGCGTAAATGCGTAAGTGGCTGGTGCGAAAATGGCACTACTGAATGAAGGTAAATTGAAATGACTGGTCATCAGCGAGCAGCGCCTTCGGTTACGAAACTAATGAGCGGCGCAGAGTGGGAGACGATGGGCGGTAGCTGGAAGGCTGTTTTAGCGTGTCGAGCGGCAATGTGATTTTCCGCCGCATCGACCTTCTCTCTCGATATTTTTCGCGCTCGATTGACTGACCATCCGGCGTCTGCGAGCAAATAGCGTAAATGGTTGAGTTGTATTGATCGGCGCCCAGCAACGTCTTGCGCAACCGATTCGGCTCGTCAGACGGGCGATCATGGTCGCTCGTCACGCCATCGCCACCACTTGGGCGCCAACTGCTGTGCTCCCTCACACGCTTCGTCGGCGGCATTTTTCGCGCCATCTGCACACTCATCCAGTGCGCACAAAGCCGCGCCGGCTACCGATAATTGCATTGGATCGGCTGTCTAATTCCATCAATCCATTCGTCCGCCACGAATCGTTGCGAATTTACGGAAACTACCGATATCGTCATGTGACGCGGGGCACTGAAGAGCGAGAGCATACAAAAAATGACCATGCACCACACGCAAAACGAAGATCACAGGGCGGTTTCTCGGAGCGGCATCTTGGCCGTTTCGTAGTCGTGTTGAGCGAGCGGGGCTTTGTTGCTCAAGTGTCTGCAAGGGGCGGCCGGCGCCGTCAGCAACGAATCGCCGTCGTGCGGCAAACGACCTTGCGACGACGAGTAACTCGATGGAGCGCCGATGCCGTGTGGACTCGGCTCCGACTCGATGCCCGACTCGAGGTAGCCGCTGTCGTCTCCGAGCAGCATGACGCCGTCACTAGCAGCTACCGCCATTGTCAGCGTCGGCTGGTGCGCACAGGGAGAAGGCTGCCGTCTCGTTTGTCGATCTATCGGAGCGTAACCGCTCTCGTGCACGCCTAGTGCTACGGCCTTGGTCGTGGGCGACGGCGTGTGTTGGAAGCCGCCCTCGACCATTTGATAGTTGTATGCGTTGGGCGACGTGAACACGGGGACGCGCTGCCGTTTGCGGGCGGATGAGCGATGGAAGCAGACGACGAGCAGCACGACGATGCAGACGAGCAGCACGGCTCCGGCAATGAACAGAATGAGCAGCAGTTCGTCCGACAATTGAGCACGCGTCGTGTGTAACTGCACCACCACGCTCTGGTCGCTGTTCGTCGACGATCCCGTGGGCACCAGAGTTTCGGCCGAGGGGTTCACCACATACAAGTCGAACAGCTCGAGCGTCGTCTTGGCCGCGTTAGTCGCGATGCACACGTAATGTCCTGAATCGGAGTCGTCCACATTGTGGACGGTGACAAAGTACACGAGCTTGTTGCTGTCGGAGAACTGTGTCAGATTGCCAACGGTGATCTTGCCAGGTTTCGAGCTGAGAACGGTGCTTTTGTTGGCGCTGGTCATTTTCCACTGGACAGTGGGGAGAGGGTCGCCAGTGAGGGGGCACTTGAAGGTGACGTCAGAGCCTTTTTGTACGGACTGGAGGCGTACGAGCTCTTCATCGACGAGCATTTCGGGTCCGCAAGCAAAGTCGTTGGGATCGAGTTGCGTCCAGCTTTTTCCATCGTAGCGGTCGGGCGTCGAGCACTTGGGGGGTTCGCTGATCAATTTGGCTCTCTGCCACGACACAAAGTCCCGCAAGTGGCAATCGCATCGCCAGCGATTATTTTGAAGCTGAAGTAACTGCAATCGAGACAGACTGAGAAACGGCGCAATGTGCACAGTGTAGAGCGAGTTGTTGCTTAGATCAATTGATCGCAGCTTCATCAGACCATCGAAGGCGCCATCTGATATAAATGAGATCAAGTTAGCGGACAAGTCGATTTCTTCTACTATAGTGGCGCCTTGGAAAACTTTCGCTTCTAAATCGGTGATGCGATTGCCGCTGAGAATGAGACGCTGCAGTCCACTGAGTCCGGTGAAGAATCCCTGTTTGAGCACTGCGATTCGATTTTGCGACAGGTCGAGTCGTTCCAAAATATTCATAAAGGCGAACACGCCCGAGCCGAGTTGCTCGATGCCGCACCGATTAAGGTTGAGCAAAATGATCTGATGAGCGCCGCGATCGAAGAAATAGTTAGTGGCCGACAGGTCGATCAGATTGTTGTCGCTCATTTGCAACGACATGGTCGCTGTGGAGATCCCCAACGGGACTTGCGTCAGTTTCTGCGCTTTGCAATCGGTAGTCAGCCGTCCTGTTTGGTAGTAGCATTCACACGGCCGAGGACAGGCGTCGGCCGTGTTCGCCGCAGCCGCGACGACTAATCGCAGAGGTAACGCAACCGCGACGATCAATCGCAGAGGTAACACGGCGTAGAGAAGCATCAGCATGACGGTGGACGCAGACGCAGTGACGGTCAAGCCATGTCGAAGGCCGACGACGACTGTCGCGGAGCTGTCGCTGCTCGTTAGCTGCCGTCTATGGGTGGCGGTCAGTGTGGCGGAAGCTGCAAGCGAGTCAAGTTAGTCTCATTCGGTGATGACGCGCCTTTCATCCGGTCAGCGAAGTGAGAACTAAGCCACGGAAAATAATCTAATTTAATAATTGTCAGTTGGACACCCGATCGGCGGTATTAGGCGCACGACGCGCACGACGCGGCGCTACTCTCAGAGAGGTCGTCTGGGCGACCAGGGCGTCTCTTCCGTCGTCCGCAATATCGCCGCCGCCGTCGTGACGGCATGTGAGCACGAGCGAAGGCGGCGCGAAGGAAAAACGAGCGACATGAGCGCTGGCGCCGACGTCTTCCAGCTGCGGCCACGTGCCGGCGAACAGGACGACATTACTGAGCGGCGCGAGCATTGATTGCGCAGATCCATCTATATCCATGGGCGCCCCGGCCGACCTCCTCCCACTGCCGCAGGCACCACTCACGACCGATCAAACGCCGACAATGCGGCAGTGCTGCAGAGACAAACGGAGCGCCACATTCCCATAGGCTTGCTGGTCGCGAAAGAGAGTGCGTCGCGGCGCCCGAGTGTTTAGCCAGTCAGTCAGTGACTTGCGCAGCAGGACACCCGTCGACCTTAGTGTTTGCACAGATTTCACGCAACACTAGCTCACAAGGGACCTTCGACGACAACGCAGATTGCCCTCCGTGCGCGTCGCAATTTGCAATTGAGCGATACACTGAGACTACGTCGTCGCGCACATATCCACATATCGACGATGACGACGGCCACGTCGAGCGCAAGCTCGGCACGATGGAAACGAACCCGGCTGCGACGAAGCAGCCGATCTCTCGCGCTGTCCACGAGTTTCGCCAATGAGCGCCGGATAGCGACGGACGAACCGGAACGCGAGGCGCATGAAACACGATGCGCGCAATTGCGCCCCACCTCGATGGCCGGCGGTGCGCGCTGAACGCTCTCATGATCCCTCAGGGGAAGTATTGAGTATCGTAAACAGCGCCAAGTGATAGCCGCTGAATTTGCAGCTAATGAGCCGTCGAGACCGGACGCCGCATACGGACGAATATCGCATTTGCGCTTAAAGTAGCTCGCGGGGGAGCCAGATGTACACGCGTCTCGCCACAGCAATATCTGTTTGTCACCACCAACCGGGCGGCAGCCAATAATCGTGGAGGCCCGGCTGGCGAGCGATTGCGGATAAAGCGGATGGAAGGGCGAGGGTGTGATTTTTCACAACACGTTGATGACTCGTCATAGCAGACCATCAATCACGGGGCTTACCGCCAGCGCTCTCTCGGCGGTCAACATCACGCGATCAGAAACGCTAAAGCGGCCGCCGCCGGCGCCAGCAGTGACCGCTCGGCGCAGGGAGCCAGCGGGCGATAGCCGAAACAAGCGGCGCGAATGAAAATTGCCGCTTTGGGTCCATTGTCCTCACCGTCGGCTATTGATTGAACGCATTTGCAGGCGACGGACGACTTAAGTGGACGGAAGTGGGCGCGCCCAATCCCTCCCTGACCAATAGATCGACCAAAGATTTCCGTTGGTAGGTGGCGACCGGCGGGGCGCGACCAAACACGACCTAAGACCTCATTAGGTCGCGCACGGGCTGGAGGGACGGACGCTTGTTTACACAGAGGGCGGCGCAGGTGTCGTCAGTCGGTCGAACGAAGCACGGCTAATCTGATACGCCTGACGCCGCACGTCGCAACAGCTCAACCACATCGGACGACAGCGCCGTCGACTTCCGTCGCGTGCGTCCGTGGCGCCCGCGCTCGCGACACTGATGATGACGGCTCTTCCTTTGAAGTCGAGGTTGGCGGTGCGCCTCGTTATGCGCCATCCGACGCACATTGCCCGCCCGCCCGCCGGTTTCCGCCGATTGCAACTGTGCGGCGCTCGGCACTGACCGCCAGCCCCACCAGATTTACGATCATACGAGTTGACGACTTTCGCGCCTCCCCAACGACATCCGCCAGCCGTTGCTGATCGCAAACCGCCCCACTCGATACTACCACTATTGCTACGATCAAACTCAATTCACTACGCATTCAATTGATGTTCTTCGCATCTGGAATTGTCACATATAAAGCAACAAAAGCAAAATCACTCAAGTCGGAGTAATATTAAATTCAATATATGTGGCAAAAAGAATGATGGTCAATGGGAGAGCTGCCGAACGGGAAGCTCGTGGAAATGGTAGTGAAATAGGATGATTTCCGAACTGCGCTGATCAATGGTCGACTGGTGGCGAAAACAGAGTGTCGAAGGCCTGTCTTCGCGAGGGTATCAGTCTGCTCGTCAACAACCAACGGGGCCGCTCTTCCGCTTATTGCTCGCCGTGCTCAAGGTGGAACATCAGCAGGTGACAAAACCGATGATCAGCTGCGAATCACCGATCTCACCTTTAACCGTTCGTTCTCGAAAAGTGAGCAATGCAGCTGTGACACGGAATGTGGACCGTGAGAAGTTCAAAGGTAATTTGGTCAACTTGGGCGGACGAGACGCGCAGCTGCATAAGCAGACGGTTGAAAACGTCTTCATCATAAAGTCAGACGACAACGATCAACAAAAAAATGCCCGTCGTGCAGCAGTGGCTCTGTGCCAGTATGTTGGAACAAATTTTCTGGGCCTGGCTCGCGAGAATCCGACGCTGCAGGACTACATTTTTGCTCTCTGTACCACGTGCTCTGTCTGTCTTTTACAGTGATCACGCTGTGCATGTGCAGTCAAGACGCCAACAACGACATGAAGTAGCCGAGCTCCTCCCCCAACGCCCTCGTCCGTTCGGAACCCAACTCAACCGCCGTCATTATCTTCCATGTCACCGATCACCCTCCAGGTACCACTGGGATTTTGAGAATAGTCGCATTTATGGTTACCGAAATCAAGCATAAAATACTGATATTTGGCAAATAATTTGAAAAACAGATTTTTAACTGCAAAGAATCTTTTTCATGAAGATTCGGGAATATCAACTATGAACCAACTAGCCGGACAAGACACGATCATAATCGGTGACAAAGCGTTTAACTGGAAAATCATTTAATCAGCAATAGATTATATGGGACAATACGTAATTAACAATGATAACAATGAGACGAGTGTGTACGAACACACATATCACAAACACAGAGCGCGAAACCAGATACATCGTGGGCAGCAAAAGCAAATACGGCATTAATTCATAGAGCATAAGAACAAATTAAACAATGCCATCTGGATGTTGTTTTTGGCGTCAAAATTCGGTGTGAAGGAGTCGCCGAGCAGATAGAATCTGAGCGGCATCCTGCTGTAATGCGATGCGCTGGAAGAAGACGGGACAATCGGTGGAGACGCACGCGATGCGCTCCACCTGCGTCTCGCACGTGCACGCGAGGCACAGGCGGCGCACCGCTGCGCGGCGTTCGTCGAACACCGCCGCCTTGTGCTGCATCGTGATCACCGTCGCCGCCGCGCTGTCCGGCGCCAGACAACCCGCGCACAGTTGGCGCACAGAGAGTTCGCCGCAAAGCGCGCAGTGCTTGCTCGCGAAAAACTGCGACAGTGTGCGCTGACCGCCGCGTCGACGCAGCTCCCTCTCCTCGAACGGTCGCCAAGCATCGATGCGAATTCGCCTGGGCATGGACTTGTACCAGCGCAGTGCGTTGAAGTTATTGTTGACCAAAGTGAGCGCGCGATTGAGTGCGGGAATGATCTGTCTGGTGATATAATAGGGGAAGTTGAGTCGCAGAGATGGATCGGCGAGCAGCTGATGCGGTTCGCGGACGCACGAGATGAGCGTCGCGTTTGGACTGCCCGCCACGATGACAAACTGCACTCGTTCGCGACTGCGCGGCTCAGCCCGAGCGTCACGTTCCGTTCGTTTCCTGCAAAAACAGCACTACTTCCCCAATTGTTCGCACACAGCCAACCTGGCAATTGTTAGGGCCGGTACGGATGCACGATCGCGATAAGCGCCTCGACCTCGATACTCTTTCGCCAAGATAAAGTCCTGCACCGACACCGAACCGCGCAGAATTCGCGCAAACTGTCCCGTTACGTACGCACGAACCGGGTCGATGGCACCGTTCTCATCGAACAGCAATCGAAGAGTCCGGTCCAGAATCTATAAGTCGTCTTCAAGGGGACCGACGATAAGGAGGGGCGCTCACTTTCACGACGGCGGGGCAAGTGTCGCGGCGAACGGTCTCGATGCCTTTCGCATCGAACTTTGGCTCCTTCTGATCGCGACTTTCATAAGCGTAACCAACGTAGCGCTTCTTTGTTTCCAGCAAGCACGGGTAGAAGACCTTCAATCACGCATTTGCAACCACACCAAATCAACGCATC
Source organism: Plectus parietinus (assembly GCA_034700205.1). Taxonomy (NCBI): domain Eukaryota; kingdom Metazoa; phylum Nematoda; class Chromadorea; order Plectida; family Plectidae; genus Plectus; species Plectus parietinus. The sequence continues at coordinate 1,094 of JAQGCX010001010.1, read as the reverse complement.
AGGCTACCGTACCTTTTCGAACTTGAGCTTGACGGGAGTGGGATTGAGGTCGGTGACTGCGGCAGCTATTTGTTCGCCGATGTCGAATGCTTGCTCTTTGGTTTTGCCAACCAGAAGAACGAACAAACTGCAATTACCCACTATTCGAGCCGCTGAATATCTGAACGCAGCTACCTGTCCGTATCGCCATAGACGACCCGACCGCCCCATTTAGGTGTGTCGTGGACGAGTCGAATGGTCCGTTCGAGTGTTTCGCGGCCCTTGTGCACGATCGAGTCGGCTATCTCGACGCACGGCATACGACCACTCCAGTTCGCCGAAGTGTAGCCGTAGGTGACATTGGCGATCAGCTTCAGCGCCAACTGTCGCGCGTCTAACAACTTCGTCAGCGCCTGTATTCAGAGGTATTGCGTCACCACTGCACACTTGAAGAAAATGAAATGAGTGCAATACCGATTTGTTCTTGTACATTCCCATGCACCGTTTCACCATTATTCGCGTGTTCAGAATTTCATCGAGCATGCGAGGCAAAATACCGCGCCGAACGTCGGAAGAGACAAACGCAACGCCAGCGGGAGAGACATGATACTGCTTGTTGGCGACAATCTTCTTCAACGCGTCGACTGGCACGTCGTATCCCACACAACCCAGTGGCATTCGCGGCAAACTGAGCAAAAAAGAAGATCGATTACGGTAAAGGGACCACTGAACCATACCTATCCATGTTGTTGATCTTGCCCATACAGGTCGAGTAACAGTAGTTGTAGGCGATGATCATGGACGGATAGAGCGACTGAAAGTCGAGCACGAGGACCGGGTCGGTGTAAAATCGCGACTCTGGTTCCAATGTCAACGCGATGCACTCTGGTGCACACATTCTGAAAAATATTTTTGTATACTCATCATTTCTTAGCGGTAAAGAGCGTACTTTAGAAAGCACCGTAACCCAAAATTTTAGATGTGCAATAGTGACTAAATATCGTTGTGGTACATTTACTAGAAATAGATTTAAATCACACGAAGTAATGATACTCAATACAATAAATTCTAGATTTTGACAGCGCACGACATTCAATTGAGGGGTGTTCGATCGA
>JAQGCX010001009.1:0-12682 GCA_034700205.1 Plectus parietinus | reverse complement strand
GGGACTGATCAGGCAACACAAAACATAGTACTATCGTAGGTACGGTATTTTGGGACCCCGACTGGTTTTCCGCGCGCGGACAGTACTCGTTCACCGCGCTTTTTCGACAAGATTGTTTGTGCCTTAGTATTTTTGCAACATATTTGGATAGATAAAGTGTTGGTGAGAATAAATTTGAATTAACATACCTCGGTCAATCCCTCAGCACCTGGGAGCAAATGGTCGATCTCTTTGAACACTGACTCACATGCGCTGCACAGCCAACCGCGGGAAGACAACGCAAACTGAAAATAAATTTATGAAAATTGTATGGTAAAAATGAGACATTAACCACCTTCTGTCGCATCGCGGGGCACTCGTTCAAATGCACGCAGACGTCATGCGAGCTTTCCTCGGGGTGGTCGTGCAGCTCGTTGTAAATGGTGTCGATGTTGGCGTTAATGAGCGCGCGACATTGAGCGACTTGCGGTGCCGTGTAGCCGAAGTTGATGAGGTTGTCGCACTCGAGGAGGAGCTGAACCTGGAGGCCGGCCTCGTCGTTGACGGTGTTGTTGAAGTGGTGGCGAGCGAGGCCGATCATGATCGTGCACAGACGACATGCGTCCGCCGTCTGGGCAGTGACGGCCGTGGCCAGAACGGCAAGCACAACACAAACGAGCAGTTTCATCTTCGTGTGATGCTTTACGGACTGCGTAGAATGAATTTCTCATGTCATGCAACTGCCTTTAACCTGGTGACTTTTCTTTCCTCCTGCGTCAGGGCTCGTCGACAGCTGCTGTGTTCTCATGGATGGCTTCGACTTTGCCAGCGCATGTTCAAACAGGTTGTGTCCAACCAGTGCGTCACTGTCGATACCTTAGCACTGATGTTTAACCTTTCAGCTGTCTAAACAGTCTCGTTTGTTTGCTCTCAGATAGTCGTTATTAGGAAAATTGAGTACGTTTGCACCTCCGTCCATTTGAAGGACTTGCTACTTTTGGAATGGATTTTTACATAGTCGTGATCATCAATTGCGGTTAATTTCAAACGAGTATTTAGTGATGCAGGCTACGCAGCCAAAAGAACGTTAAGAGCACGCGAGAGGAGGAATTGTGTAATAATCGGGTCAGACCGAGCTTCCGATCACTTTCGTGCATGCATACCGTACACAGTGTTGCAAGCCATTCTAAACGTTTCAAGTCCTTGAAATGGACGCAAGTACAAACGTACTCAATTTCCCTAACAAGTAACGAGAGCGGTGAGCCTTATCTGACTAGGGATTCTATGTCGCAAATATTCAGAATCAGCTTATGAGAAGCAATTTTTTGCACATGGCTGATAAGAAATTGCTTCTTTCTTTCGTCACAACTGAATTGAGCGTTGGGCGGAGCTATTTTGCGCCTCTACCGGCTTCACCTGGGATCGCCAACTTTTATGGTTGCTCATCACTCATACTTAAGAAAAGCGACCTGACAAATCATTTTTTTGCGAGCATCTGACTGAATTGAGATCCATTTGATTGAGTATCAAAGATATTAATCCATCTTGATGTGTTGACAATTTTTTTGCAGTTTGGTCAATCAAACATATTGCATGCTTTTCTTTTGCTCGTGTGATTTTTCACTCTTCAAATTTTATTATCAATTGTTTTGTGGTGAGTGTTGAAATTATGATATCCGTGCAAAAGAATTTACATATTTGTTTTGAACTGTCGCAGACAGAACGAATCGTACAGAAGGTAGCACTTTGAACAATATGCACGTAAGGCATCCGGTTTTACAGACGCAGTTTTTAGCACAGGTCGATGACCTTGCAGACATGCTCAGGGTCGATGTTATCGTTTTCAGTGATGTACTTGAACAGCTCTTTAATGCCCAAATTGACGCCCTCCTTGCAGAGTCCGCTGACCACTGGGATTTCATCGCAACAGACATCCAACGCCTCCTTCACAATTTCCTGCAAAGATGCTGCTTACCAGTGATGTTCGAGTTCAAGCAATGTCATTCTAATGGGCAAATTTAGTGCACAGATTCCTGAATCCATTTCAAAAAGTTTGGCTCATAGGCAGATACTCAGTGGCGCACGTGTCGAACACAAATTATTTGAAATGGATTTAGGAATCTACGTACTAAATTTTCTTAATAGCACCGATGAATGAGCAGCACTTGCTTAGGCTTAGGCTTAGATTTAGGCGTTACCTTACCTCGGTGAGTGGTACTCCTACGGGCAGCGCCTTCTTGATATCCTTGAAGACAGTTTTGCAAGCGCCGCAGAAGATTTTTTTGTTTTCAACGCCGAACATCTGAAACGAAGCATTTCATGTTGCAAATCTTCAGAATGATTCGAAACGAACGTCGTCGTTGCGAAGACTGCCACCCATGACAGCGGCGACGAGAACGGCGAGGACGGCTAGCTTGGCGTACATTTTGCTGTTCAGGACGATCGTCAGGGCTTCCAGATGACAATTCCGTTGAATGAAGATGCCTACCGTTCACAATGCATTTTTATGCTATTGTTGTTGCGTCACAGCTCAGCACCAGGTGTTAGATGTCGCACGCGCCTGACATTGTTGATCTTTTTCACATTCTTCTCATGGACTATGTTACAGCGCTTGCAACGTGGTCTTCGAACGAGCATCAAATAGATACAACATTCCTCCTGAAATATTTTCTTCTTTCGTATTTTGTACCCAACAGTTTCTCATGCGTGCATCCATACTTTGGACCCCTATAACCTATCCTGTGTAGACTTTTGTAGCCTTACTGTCCTCTAATATGCAAATTTTGGGCGTAAAATACAAATTTTTGCGGGAAGATTCAAAGTTTTTACTGAAGTTTGAATTCCAGCGCAAAAAAGCACGACGTAAAAAAGAATACACCGCCTGAATATCATTTTTAACAATAAATGAGCACTTCAACATGTCAAATTTTTTGCTAATGTACGATATGAGTTGCTTGCGATATGAGTTGCTAATGTACGATATGAGAAAATATGGCCCAACCAAGACTATAGATGTTTGAGTCGGGGTACAGATCTGTCAGTTTTCATCCGATTATGTTCAAATTTTAAAAAATATGCCTCAGATATTAACTTTTAAAGTTTTTAAAATTTGAACCCGATCCGATGAAAACTCACAATCTGCATTGACTCAAACATCTATAGTCTTAGTTGGGCCACCCTGTATACTATAAATTTGGAAATATTTCCTTGAAGTGGATAAAAATAAACAATGAGATTATCATATATTTATTTATCTTCTACCGTGATTCGCGGCGCTCAAGCTCAGCATATTAATCAATCGTTCAAATGATTTCAAAAATCATAGGAATATGAGAAATATCATTATTGTATTGTAGTTTTACCAGCCTTAATGTGTATGTACTATATTGTAGCCAGTGTAGGCGTACAGCCTACTGTTATTGCCACCTTGTTCTATTCTTCCTGTTTGTATTGCGCGCCATTACAGTATGTTTATTATAATGTTCCGTTGTGTGTTTCATCATGTGTCATGTGGAAATGATTTCTCAATTTAGTATATAATGCCCGATTTATGTTGATTGAGAGAGTTGGATGTGGTGTGGGCCTAAAGGCCAGTCGGATAAAGAGACTTCTTCCCAACGTGCCACTAGACATCCCACACCAGCAGTGGCAGAGCATGTGGATAGTCCTTTATTCGATAATTTACAGAACAATACAACTATCGAACGCTAGCAGCATAACTATAAATATTATCGTGCTGATTCACATATGATGGTGACGATGTGCGGCTGCGGAGATTGAAACTCAGCTACGTTTAATGAACAGCTTCTTCATGGGGCACTCCTTGATGTCCTGGCAGGTCTGACGGGCGGTGTGGCTCGTGCTCATGTCAGCGAAGATCTTAGCAATGTTGTTGTTCACGACCATCGTGCAGTGGGCGGCTGCGGCCGCGCTTTCGGTCTGAGCGAGATGTTGGCACTCGATCAGCAGCTGTGCCTTGAGCGCGTCCTGGTTGGTGACGTTGTTGTGGAAGTGGTGGCGAGCGATGTTCACAATGATCTCGCAAGTGCGGCACGGGTCGTGCGGGCGCTGGCGCTTTTCGCGCTTGAGTACCTTGAATGACGAGTCTTTCATATTTTTTTCAGTTAGAACAGGCGGATGCTTACCATGCTGCACTGTCCGAGATCTGTGCAGATCTTCTGCGGGCTGGCAGTCGGGTTGTTCACCAACTCCATGTATATTGCGCGCATATTGCCGTCGACGAGCGCGACGCATTGGGCAACTTCACTAGCGTTGAAGCCGTGGTTGGCCAGGTTGCGGCACTCCATGTCGAGCTGAGCCTTGAGCGCATCTTGGTCGGTAATGTTGTTGTGGAAGTGGCGCTTGGCGATTCCAATAATGATTTCGCAAGTGCGGCAAGAGGTGTGAGCCTGGCGTTTCTGGCGCCTGAGCATCTGTAAGCGTCTCGTTCTCGCATTGTATTAGGTGGATCCATAAATAATGTCCGTTTTTGATACGGTTCAGAAATTAAATCTTATCTTGTTTAATATGATAAGATTTTCCAAACTTTATATTTGAAATCGAAGCACACGAATGTATTAGAATGTATTACTATTAAGCAATAAGCGTGTTTTCTTTTACATCAAAATGACAGTTGATGTTTTCATTTCAAATCTAAAAAGGCTCTCAAATTATGGTTATGGAAAGTAGTGGAAGTTGTATTGTTGTTTAAGTTAATTTTCAGCATTACAATGCTGAATGAAAAAGTTCTTTGAAAAAAACAAAAAAACGGACATTACTTAACAATCCATTCACTACAATACAAAGTTAATTGTTGAACCAGTACCATAGGGCACTCCTTATTCCTACTGAAATTGTCGTTACAAGAATAAACTTACAGGCATCATAGACCCTTGCGGGCACTCGCCAATGTCCTGGCAGGTCTGGCGCGAGTTCTTATTGGTGTGCATGTCGTTGTAGATCTGGTCGATCTTGGCGTTGACCACCTGTGTGCAGTGAGCAGACGCATCCGGGCCTTCGAACTGGCCGAGACGGATGCACTCCTGCAGCAGCTGAGCCTGGAGGGCCGCCTTGTCGTTGACGGTGTTGTTGAAGTGATGGCGAGCAATGTTTACGATGATCTCGCATGTTCTGCATGGATCGTGCGGGCGTTGCTGAATACAAACAATAATAATCATCGCTCCTCTCTCCCTCTCTTCGAATCAAAAGTTCTTACCGCAAGTCCGCTGCCGAACGCAGCGACAATAATTGTCAGACACAGAATAGCGTTCATGTTGCAATGCTTGGCGCACTACAGTTCACTGTCTTCCAATCAAGTCAACACACTGAAGCTGAAGACGAGCACTTTACTAATATGGGACTGATAGAGGCGATCAGATGTGAGGATTCCCATGCCTGAAAGCAAGCACCTGTCGGTCGCAGCGTTAGGATCATTGAGAACACGGGCGTGGTGTATACTAAAACGTAGCCCTTTTGCGCATCACGACCAAACATCTCCGACAGTACGTCAGCAACAAACTGTTCTCTGTCACATGCCTATAGAACTGAAGAACATCGATCTTCACCCTTGAAATAGTACTACAGACTTTACTGTGCATATGTTTTATTGTAGCCAGCCGTAGCATGTCATGTAAATAGCTCTTTATTCGACAAATTAAACAACGGTACAGTTACCGTAGGTTCGCGGCATAGTTATAATTAATATTGTGGTGATTCACAAGAGATGGTGGCGATGTGCGGCTGGGGAGATCGAGACTCAGCGACGTTTGACGAACAGCTTCTTCGCAGGGCATTCCTTGATGTCCTGGCAGGTCTGACGGGCGGTGTGGCTCGTGCTCATGTCAGCGAAGATCTTGGCAATGTTGTTGTTGACGACCATCGTGCAGTGGGCAGATGCGGCTTGGCCTTCGATCTGACCCAGATGTTGGCACTCAATAAGCAGCTGTGCCTTGAGCGCGTCCTGGTTGGTAACGTTGTTGTGGAAGTGGTGGCGAGCGATGTTGACAATGATCTCGCAAGTGCGGCAGGGGTCGTGGGGGCGCTGACGCTTTTCGCGCTTCAGTGCCTGAAACCCGACAGTGCTACACATTCATATTTGTACAAAGATGAAGATAAACTTACGGGCATCATAGATCCTTGCGGGCACTCGCCGATGTCCTGGCAGGTCTGGCGCGAGGTCTTCTGGGTATGCATGTCGTTGTAGATCTGGTCGATCTTGGCGTTGACGACCTGTGTGCAGTGAGCGGACGCATCCTGGCCTTCGAACTGGCCGAGACGGATGCACTCCTGCAGCAGCTGAGCCTGGAGCGCCGCCTTGTCGTTGACGGTGTTGTTGAAGTGATGGCGAGCAATGTTGACGATGATCTCGCATGTTCTGCATGGATCGTGCGGGCGTTGCTGAAAAGACACTGATAATCATTGGCCCTTACTCTGCCACCACGAGTTCTTACCGCTAGTCCGCCAACGAACGCAGCCACAAAAACTGCCACACACAGAATGGCGTTCATGGTTCAATGCTTGGCGCACTACAGTTCACTGACTTCCAGTCAAGTCACCACACTGGAGCTGAAGACGAACACTTTGCTTATATGTGCCCGAAAAGGTCGATCAGATGTCCAAATTCCCATGCTTGAAAGCGAGCACCTGTCGCTTGCAGCGTCACGGATCTACGTAGAGAGCGGCTTGGTGCACACATCAAAGTAGCTCTTTGCGCGTCATCACCAAACATCTGTAAAAGTTCGTCGGCAACAAACCGTACTCTGTCACTCGCCTCTTGAACTGTGACCAATCGTAAACTTTCGGCCAGAAAGCAACAAGGAACTTGACTACAGTGGGCGTCAAAGAAATCAGTCGGGATCAAGACCATAACGCAAAACATACCCTCGGGATTGATGAGGCAACACAAAACATAGTGTATTGATTTTATCCTGCAGTGTTAAACAAGCTACGCCCCGACTGATTTGTCTGACGCTGACTGTAGTTCAATTCACTGTTCACAAATAGTTGTTGGATTAACCGATGCTTGTAAATGTAGGTGGCAAATCAATGTATTGTTGCTTTGCGCAAAATTGTTTCTCGAAGTGCAGTGAAAATCTTGATGATGGCATGCAATATCTATTTTATTATTCGTACATATTATCAGCAAACAAAACATCCCGCTTCATGAATCATACATATTAGCAACACGGTAGCGGCACTGTACATGTAATGTATATTATGAGCTTCCGTTTTAACACACTTATTGAGGTACTATTTCATCCGCATAACGTTTTCTTTTCAGCTTCCTGAAAGAACCAATTACAGTCGAACCCGGATAAGTGCACAAAATGCGTATCAATTATTTGAGCACACGCCAACATGAAAACTGACTACGCAGAACTGCGTAGCCTCTTTGTGCGGTGGTATGTGCTTTAACAATTGATACGCATTTTGTGCACTTATCCGGGTTCTACTGTATTGCATTTAGAGCCTGTAAACCAACCGTAGAGATGAGTGATTAAATCGGGGGTCCATTTTCTTCGTCGTGGTAGTATTTATTGCAGAAGGCAGCTACTCGTTCTTTCGAACACAGTCCGATGTGCTGACAGATTTCACGGATTGGTTTCGACATGGCGTTCGCTATCTGCGCTTGGAACTCTCCCGCGTACATGGCCACTGTTTTCATGCAAATATCTTTGAAAAAGTCCCAGTTGCTGCATTGGTTTGTGAGCATCTGAGTTAGTTGAGTCTATAAAGAAAATCATGAATGCATGCAATGTACCCATTCGGTGCTAACCAGAGAAGCAGTGGGATTAGTCATAGTTTTGTTCATTAACGTTTTACAAATGGAACAGCCCAACGCCAGCGGCGCTTCAACTGTTGGAGTAGCGGTTGTCGTGGGAGAACTGGTCGTATCAGCCGAACACTGGCGCATATTGGCTGCAACTCAGAGCAATCAATACTGTATCACGATCTTCTCAAATAGAAATAATCGCACAGATTAGGACCGCGACCAGCACAGCTACTGCTAATCCTCTGTCAGTCGTCATCAGGAAGATAAGGCAGCAGAAGAGCAGCGAAGAGAACAGTAGAGCACGTTACCAAAGCGCACGTTCACAACAACCATTCTATCAGTATTACGTCTATTGCCTGTTCTTCGACGTAAACTCACACCTGCCGCTTTCACATGTACTGGTTGTACCAGTAAATAAAATGGGCGTGTTCTGGTTGATACAATGAGACTAAACCATTTCGATTGGAGCTAGAATTTTGAGGGAGTTTTCAACAGCACACAGGGAGGGCAAACTTTTTCATAAACCCAATTATTTTTTCCTTAATGCGTAGTCTGCTTCCGGAAATTGGTTAACGTGCTCAATTTGTGAGTTGAATGAATGCACAAGGATTTCGGCTCAGCGTGCAGAAATTGCGATGTGCAATTGTGATCGTTTACTCATTTATAGTTAATCCCATTCTTATCAGAGCATCACAACAATCAGTGGCAATTGTCTTCTCCGTCGTATTTGTCGGGATGTTGGTGGCGATTGCAATGTAGCTGGTTAATTGAGCGACACGCTTCCTCAGCTGACGCCCCGTGGTGAATCATGCAGTAGAGCTTTGGTGAAAATTCATCAACAATATATTTGCATTCGTGCATAAAGATTCCAAGATTTAAACACAACTCCTCCAAAAGAATTTGTACTTCTTTCTGCAATATAAAAAATACTCACTGATTACAGGGGAAGTGAACTGCGGAATCTTAAGCCAAGCCTAAGCCTAAGCCTAAGCCTAAGCCTAAGCCTAAGCATAAGCATAAGCAATCTGAGTTTTCTCATTGATACAAATAATTTTGCAAAATTGAGTCAAGGAAAAACTTTGTCTTACCAGCGAGAGCTCCTTGTTCTCCTTGATGATTTGTGCGATTAATTTGCATACAGTACACGATATGACATCGGTCTGGTTCGGTACGAGTGGAGGGATTTTTGTCGCATTTGGTTCTTTTTGCCTTGAACCGTTTCCATTTTTTTCTGCAGTCGCAACGCAGGCTGCGAAAATTAAACGATGTATTTTCTTACAAGAGAAGTAATCTGACTTACTGACAATGACGACTAAAAAACAAGTCTTCATCATTTTTATGATTCTCAGGACCGCTTCGTAGTCGATGTCGATTTAACTGCTTTTCCTTCAAAAACGCAAAACTTCAGCTTTGTTCAATTCTAAAGCTTTCAGCGTATAGGTCAAAGTTTGTCTTTATCTTGAGCGCTGTTTTGAGACATAAGTTGCTATCTGGTTTTGGTGAGGGAAGGGTACTTATTGCAGCTTCGACAAGCAGCAACAGACTGCATTGTTTCGAAAGTTTTTAGCCTAACAAGCATTCATGACCATGCTTTTCTGTGTGATTCAAAAAAGATCTCAATTTATTTAGTGGAATACGTACGCGAGTCTGCATAGTGGAAAGAATAATTGTCCTTGTGCGGAAAAACTGAGATACATCATTCAACAACAGCATACAAGTAAGGTCACATTCCCACGCAACTGACGTCACAAAGTTGATTAACCAATAACCACTCTGGTTTCTGAACGCCACCTATCATCATTGATGACGTGCTCAGTTAGTGAATGTACACCAATATGAGCGTGGTGATGCAAAGTAACAAAACAAGCAGCCGGTGATAATGCGCTTATTTCGATAGAGAGCAGTTTTTAATCAAATCAAAGTTGGACGCTGAATAGACTGAAGTTATACATGAAGTATGCAATTTTGACATTTAGAGAAAAAATTTTGAGTAAACAGAAATTTTGACATTCTACATCACAGAAATGAAGTGAACGTCGCGACTTCGAATGAAACGCCGAAAACACTTACTACCGTAGTATCGGTATACAATTCATTCAGTAAGCATGGCATAAGGTCAGAGCTGAATAGAACATTCGAAAACAATATCAACAGAATGATTGGCAGGCGTGTTCGACAGAATTGCCATGGTGAACCGATTCGTAGATGTACCCTCCATTCGCTTGCACAAACATTTGACATGAGCTTGCGAAAGGACCCATGTGATGACACTGCTCGATTGCCTTGTTCTCAACTGCGTTCTAAATTTTCAAATCAAAGTGGGCAGTTGAACATGAAAACAAATGCCAACCAAAGGAAGGTCACCCGTACACAATGAGCCAAACATATGACAAATTGTGCAGTTGAAGGCATTTTTCGTCTCGCTTTTTCGTGGTAGAGATTGGACGAGAGCCACTGAAAGGAATCAAAATAATGCACAGGTCAGTCAGTGTTCGATATCGATAACAACCTGATATCAACAGTAAGAGCAAGATGGAACGCATTTTGTTTTGAAATGTTGTTGGGTGTCTTGACAGACTGTCGCCAGCGCACTTTTATTGCTCTTCAACTGTACACGTTGTGCCGACGCACGCGCTTCACAACGTCACGTTTCCTTGGACGCCAGCTGCTCATTCTCAGATCATATGCGTCAATGTGTTCACAGTATCGTTCACAACAATATTGTATTATGAAGTGTTTTAAATCGCCAGCACGTTTCACGTGTGGTGTTTCAGCAGACATGGGCACGTTTTTTCCGTTGGGGGGAGGGTAGCAATCCCCGGCTGGGGGGGTATATACCCCCCAAATTCCCAAAAAAAAATTTTGTTCCTGAGAAACACGTTTAGGAAAAGCTCCCCTCCCTCTGGCGACCTTTTTTTAAAAAAGGTCACCAAAATCTCAAAAAATTTTCGCCATACCCCCCAACCAGTTTCGGCCGGAGGTATGGAGGTCCTTGGGGGTATATACCCCCCATACCCCCCCCCCCACGCCAATGTCTGTGTTTCAGCGCGGTGCAGAGATTTGCACAATTTGAACTTAACATGCACGATGGATATTTATTGTGTTCACCTTAGGTATAAAACGTGCTTGCAAATAATGCGACAAGGTTTGTCAATCACCGCACGCCGGTCGGCAAGCATCACCGATTCCGTGTCCTCGGTGAATGGATTCATAAGCGTACGGTCCATAAGTCCGTACAGCTATTTGGCAGTCCGAAAAAAAAATGCCAAGCTGGCGACATTCGTTCATCGCTATATCGTTCACCGCAGGCTGCAGACAATCAAATATTATGTTCATATCGGTGACAATATAAATCTTACCAGAGAAAGATGCATATTGCTCTCGACGAGGACGGCGAACAAGCGACAAAATTCGCACCCAAGAGGATTCCGGTCTTCGTCGTATGCTCTCACCGAAATCAACAGCAAGATAGACACTGCAATGGAAAACATTGGGGTGTGGTGTTTACTTCGTAACCACCTGTAATCGTTCGCAGCATCATGTCGCTTGTTCAGCTGTTTGTTGCTTTATCGAATGAATTTGAACAGCCCAACTTGTACACAAGTGTTCTTACACAAGACAGCGACCATCAACATCTGTTCTTTCTCACCTTTCACCTCATTGGCTGTATTGAAAATGGGGGGTGCAGCCGAATAACACACGCTGGTCAAGCGAATTTTTATTTACACCCATAATACGAACAAATACAGTCGAACCCGAAAAGTGCACAAAATGCGTATCAATTGTTAGAGCACACGCCACCGCACAAAGAAGCTACGCAGTTCTGCGTAGTGAGTTTCCATGTTGGCGTGTGCTCAAACAATTAATACGCATTTTGTGCACTGTATGTGGTTCGACTGTATTCATTTCGCGAACAGAATAATCAGGAGCGTATCAGCAAAGCTCTATTCTCTGACAGATAGTGCTAGGATCATGGTGCTCATGGAAGAATGTATATGCGCGCGGCATGTACTCATGTACGATCGCCATGCAATGCGTCATCATCGGTCCCAAATTATGACAATGGACGTTCATTTCTTGTATCACTTGCCCCTGAAATCCGGCAATAATAATTGATTGCTTATAACACTAAGAGAGTATGTACCAGAGAAGCGTCAGGCTCTTGTACCAATAGCTGAATCATCGAATGACAAATATTGCAAGCAAATGCCGATGCCGTCTTTATTCTTTCGGGTTTACTTGCTCCCACAGATCCGACATCTAAATAAAGCTTGTTAACTTAACTGAGCTACTAAGGAGCAAATTGTAATTCGTAAATATTGTAAAATCGAGCACTGAGCAAACCGTCTCCTTCAAAACAACGCAGGCCAATGACAAAAATTGTTCGGTTAAATTTTTTGCACCGCAGATTGTATGGCAGCCACGTATACGCAAGTACAGTGATGAGCTACTGAGTAATAGATAAGAAAATTGGATGGAACTTACGCTGCGATAATAGAAAGATCAAACCGAAGAGGCAAATATGGAGGTACATGCCCATTGCCGTTGGAAGCAAAGATAGTCCTGATCATTGCTCTGGCAGTATGTATCATTTTGTTATCACGGATGTGACTTGCTGCGCGCGCATCTGACGTTCATCATGTAGAGAGCCATCTGCTGGTTCGCAGGCACTCGCCCGGTAGCGGTGAGCACTCAGAGCAGAAATCTTCTCATCATCCATATTAGTAGTCTTCGATAAACTAAAAAACAATTGCACACAAACCGTAACCATTAATTCGGAAATCTCAATAAAATATTCAGTTCTGCTGATGATGAGTTTCCGTTGTCGTGTATACTCATAATTTCTTGGACGGTAAAGATTGTATTGTAGAAAACACGTAACCCCAGAATTTTAGATATGCAATAGTGGCTAAATGTCTTTGTGGGACGTTT
>JAQGCX010001008.1:0-12684 GCA_034700205.1 Plectus parietinus | reverse complement strand
GAGCTCTCAGCGTGGGACCCTTGCGGGACATCACCAGCCCTCGTGCCCATGTCTGGGCAATCGCGTCAAAACCAGGGGTCAAGTTTGATTGACCATATCTCAGCAGGTAAAAGTCTAATTTGCACAAATTTGGTACCAAAAAAATGCTCATGAAATTGACTTCAAAACGAGCTATCATTTGTCTGATTTGGTATACTCTGCATTAAATGACAGCGATTTGAAATCTGCCAAATAACTTGCCCCACCCAGCACGTTGATTACTGGAATGGTTGTCGCTCAACGTGTTCCCGATCTTCCCAATCATTCCTGAGGAAGGTTGGACCTACCTCCATGACGTATCCTGTGTTGACTTTTATAGCCTTACCGTACTTCAATATGCAAAAATTCAAATTTTGTACTGAAATTCGAATTCCCGTGATGTATGACGAATCCTCTTCAATATCTCGGCTCGTGACGTATGTCAAATACGTCATGGCATGTTCCCACTCTACACAGTATTTTTAATATAGAAGGCACACCTTTTCTCCAATTTCAGTGTTATCTCCAGCCGGTAGAATGGCCAAGTCAGGCAAGAGCGCGCAGCCTTCGATGACTCGATTGTAGCGTTCTTGGTTGAAGGGATGTCCGAAGAGAATATTTTCTCGCAAAGTCATGTTCTGAATCCATGACTGCTGTGGCACGTAGCCCAATGACCCGCCAACGAATATGCGACCAGTTATTTTAAGCATTTCGCCTTAAAAATGAATCCACTTCAATGACGTAGCGTTGTGAAATAATATTGTTTGCAGTTTTACCCATTATGGCTGCAAGAAGATTGGACTTGCCAGCGCCAACTTTTCCCACTACGGCAATAAGTTCGCCACGTTTGATTTCCAATGTCAAGTTTCTGAGACCACTGGAGTCATTCGATTCCTCGTCGGGTTGGGGACGAGACCACATCAGAGAACAGTCTCGCAGTTCAACTGCTGAAGTTACAAAATTGTTCTTTTGCACCGACACTTCAGCAATGCTCTCGCGACACAAGCGAGCATAACAACAAATTTATTAGAAACAAAGAAAAAAACTGACCGTTTTCGTTTTGTGATTGCTCAACTGCGTTGCAGTCGAGCTCTTCGCTGACCAGAAACTCGGTGAGTCGTTTCAAACTAACGTTGGCTCTGACTGCTACGAGTACCAGGAAAGGCATTATCATGAACGGCCATCGCATTATGTTGAAGAGCATGAGACTGACAAATGCCTTAGACGGCGTCAACACGTGATTGACCGGGTCAAGCAAGATGTATGTGGCGAAAGTGGTAATTGTCGCCTATAAGATATACTCTTAATTTCTTTGACGGTAAAGAACGACCGTAGAAAGCACCGTAACCCCAGAATTTTAGATGTGCAATAGTGAATAAACGTCGTTATGGGACGTTTACTAGAAATGGATTTAAATCATTCTAAGCAATGATACTCAATACAACAAAATCTGGATTTGACAGCGCGCGACATTCAGTTGAGAGGTGTTTGATCGATTTCCGGTTAACCGTTCGAAAAATTTTGACTAAATAGCAAGCTGGGATAATTCGTGAATATGGTAATTCAGTTTTTGCTGACATCGATTGACTACTCTCACTGATGCAAGAGCATTATGAGCTCTAGTTTTTTCAGCATTTCAGTAAAACTAACAAGGAAAGGAATGCAGTAAAAGCTGGTGTCTTGCAGGACGCGAGTGTAGACGACATGTTTCTGCTGACGCAGTTCTTTTTCGCGAATGTCCGCAACCAACTTCTCCATGCTCGGCTCCCACGCATACAGTTTCAGCACTTTCATTCCGTTCAGGATTTCGTTCATCAACTTCAATCGTTCGTCTTTGTAATTCATCCCGTTTGCCTGAATTACACTACACGAGGATACTTCTGCTTATATCAGCAAATAAGTAGGAGCTGATACTTGACAGCAGCGTTGCAAAAGTACTAAAATTAGAAATGTTTTTATTAAAATAGGGTAACCCTCATGGTTATTTTATGGCGTTATAGCATGGCAACGAGGGTGGACTACCATGACAACCCCTTCGTTACCATCGTTGCCTCATCGTTACCATTGTAGTCCCAATTGTTGTCATGATATGACGTCATAAGATAATCATGAGGCCTACCCTATTTTACTAAAGCATTTCTAATTTTAGTACTTTTGCACACCGCTTGACAGTACCCATTAAGTCAGGCTAAAGCAGATTAATCTTTTAGGTGCTATTATTATGAGAATCAGTTCAACCCACACCTCCAGCTTTTTCTGCCACCGCACGATGAAGACAGTCATTGGAATTAGCAAAGACAAAATTCCGACGCCAGCTAGAGTAGCTGCACCCAACATCTGATATATCATCACTGTCGCAACAATCAACTGCAATTAAAGTTCATTGACAAATATATATCAAAAAAAAATTATCGTACCTTCACCGGCTGTGCGAAGAGCTCAATTCCGTCTTTCCACAAATCTTCGAGACGATCAGTGTCAACGGCGATCAAGTTGACAATTTCACCTGATGTTTTCAACTTTCTCGACGCGTTGGACAGTTTGAGGGTCTGCGATTAATTCAAATCTAATTTTATCTGTATGTTTCACAATTGACTGGTCACCTTTGAAAATATCGCTATATTGAGTACTGTTCTGATGTTAAAAGCACCACGAATTAATTCGTGGTAATAGCGATTGTACATGAGTGATTGAACATTTATCGAAATGAACATCAATATAGCGAAGAAGATTCCTTTCCAAAGGGGCTGCTGTGAATCATCGATGAAATCGATAAGTAACCTGCAATTTCCAGCTTCTTAGTGACTATAGATTCAGCGATGATACCAGACGTGGGCGTGGGGGGGTATGGATTGACCTTTTTCTGATGGGTAAAATCCAGACGCAGCGGGCAAAACGGCAAACCCACGCGCTGTGACAAACACACATTTGTGACAGGTTAGTGGTTGCTAGGCGACACGTGCGCACGAAAGGCGACAGAAGTAAAACGCACGTGTCGCCTAGCAACGACTAACCTGTCGCAAATGTGTTTCTGTCACAGCGCGTGTGTGACAGCAGCGTCACACACCCATCAGAAAAGGTCAATCCATACCCCCATACCCCCTACGCCCACGCCTGGATGATACTGTGCTGTTACCTGAGGAAAGAAGGCTTCGTGAATTCGAGAAACATAATGAGAAAAGTAAGCGAAACGCCAACAGCAGTGGTGCGCCAACTGAGCCGGTGCAGCAACCAGAATATTGAGGGCATCTGTGGCGGTAGTTGTTGGGAGCGGTTTGTATCCGATTGCCATTCGTTCTGCTTCGTTTGATAGTCTGCAGTGTGTACATGTCACCTTGTTAACGCATATTGAGTGCGATTATTCACATTTTAACGGATTTTTGGCAGAAGTATTTTACTTTCTGTGGTTTCTATATTCTCATCCACTAGTCCTCTTGCTAACCGAGCGTTCAGTTTGCTCAACTGAGAGAAGAGGATTCCAGAAAACTAAATTCTTTGCATTATTCGGTGGATTTTTCGCACAACGTTTTTATAATGTGATGTTTCAATATGTTCACCCCTCTGGCCATCTTGTTGTCCACATTTTCAACATTGCGCTCACACACCTGAGAAAAGTGGATTCCACCAATGGCACCAAGATTCATGTAACGGACGACTCTGGTCTCTCTTGTTCATGTCCCACAAATCATCCACAGTCAGCGCTTTCCTGTACCCTTTGGCTGGTAATACGCCCGCCCACCAATATGTGATCCGATTCAAGAACGACAGTTTCAACTCAGGAATCGTATTCTGAAAGTGCTTTTTTTATAAAATATAGCACCCTTTTGAGGATACTTTGACGCAGACATGGGCGTGGGGGGGAGGGTATGACCTTTTTTTTTTTTGGTCCGGAAAATTTTGTTTTTGCCAAATTTTACACTAGATATTATGAGGGTCTGCTTTTGGGGGGTATATACCCCCCAGCCGGGAGTCGCTACCCCCCCCCCAACGGAAAAAACGTGCCCATGTCTGGCTTCGACGGATAATGAAAACTTACATCATATCTGGTCAGATTCTCGTGTCGAGTGTTGTGTTCGTCTGCGAAACAGTGCAGGAAAACCTGTTGAACACTGATGATATATCGAGCAATAAATACAGAAAATCGAGGCCATCCGTGGTCCACTTGACTGAGATCCTGCAAATATAACAGTAACCTCCGTTGCTTTTTTGTTCAAAGTGCAACAATCTTACATGCTGTTCTTTGTACTGCTCGATCCACCAAAGCAACTGTGGTGTGTCGGATATTGCGATGAGCACCCAGGTAATGTGCAACACACCCGTGCTGACAACGCCTTTGCATTGGCAGAGGAAAGTCAGCATCAAAACATCAGCCTTCAAAGAACCAGTGCAAAACTCATAACCGTAACTGCAAAATAAAGATTAATATACTATTGTAATTAGCCCCAGAAGAGCTGCGATGCTGTATGACGGCGCTTCGGGAAGCCAACCCTCCGCAGAGAGGAACATTTGAACTATCGAAAGCAGAAGAAAAACTGCGATTAAAAACTGAAAGTGTCTTTATTTTATTTGCGCAAAGATAGCGCTAAATGTAAATTTTAGTCTACCAGTTTGTATATCAATAGTTTTGTCCATTTCAACCTTTGGTCGGTGCTTTTGACGCAGTGAGCAACCAAAAATGGCGTAAAAAGAAGAAGAAATGTCAACGGAACGGCAGGACAAATTGTGTTTTGGAAACATGGTGTGAAGACGATGAAAGAAGCGTTTATCGAATCGGTGTAGTTCTGTAATGATGCATTTCATTTAGTTTATCGGTAGCGTTACTTCACATCACATTTGGTCACACCATTAAACTGATAACATTGTTGAGTTGGCACTGCGCATCTCTTCAGAACATTTCAAACGACCACTTTTTATAATGCAACTTTAAACAAAGCGATCGATTGTGGTTGATATGCGGGCGTTCCAAATAGTATCGCTCAAGTTCAATGTTGAGTTCAGAACAGAGCAAAAACAAAAAAATCAGCCAGTTGCTTACTTTTCTTACCCGATACTACAATTTAGCACTGAAAATAATGAACTAAAGAGAATTATTAACAGTTACCCATAAAGGAGTGTCACAAATACTGCTAAACAAGTCCATTGTTGAACCTCAGAAGTTAAATTGTGGAACACATTTCTTATGGTTGAAAACCGAGAACGATCTGAACATGAAGGCAGGAAGACTCGCTTATGTACCACCGCAAAAACGATAAGAGCACATCACAGTGCGTAGGGCAACTACCTATCGATCGAGGCAACCCAGACGTTGCCTGGCACAAAATAAACGTACGACGTCACTTTGAGGGCGATTGCACAATCCAGCACAACCGTTGCGCAAATAGAAATGTGCACTTTTGTGCGTTAAAATTGTCACAGATCGCTTCGATATCGCGATATTATATCTGCCATATAACATTGCCACAGATAGGGGTGATATCGATGAATTCATCAAATGTGCTCATTGCTCGGTTATTACAGCACAAGGAAGATTTCAAATTTAAGTTTTTTTTCTAAAGATAGCATTTAAATAAAATTATCTCACAAAGCTACGAGCTGTCGTCGTGACCAACGCCATGGGGAGTTAGTTGATGATTTCCACCCTCCAGCCTTTCTGATTGGAGGTTGTCGCTCTTTCAGCAATTGATATATTGAGATTTCAGCTTTTTGATATGTTGGGATTGCAATTTGGTCAACGTATGTGCTTTATTTCGTTCTTATAGTTCAACATTGTACCTCGAATAATGTGATGCTGGATCTCGTCATGCATGTGATCATGTCATTTCATTAGATTCACAAGTGCAAATTAATGAGCGAGCATGATTCATGACACTAGACCAGCATCAACAGCCATCGAATGAAACAGGGAATGAGAATCAGCAATGAGGGTACGAGGGCTGGCGAACTCGACGACTTCTCCGTTCCTCAACACCATCACTCGATCGTAGTCGACGATTGTGTTGAGTCGGTGAGCGATCGTCAGAATTGTACAGTCGGCGAATTCTTCTCTGATCGTCTGCTGGATAGCGGCGTCGGTTTGAACGTCGACGGCTGCTGTCGCTTCGTCCAGCACCAAGATACGCGACTTGCGCAGAAGTGCGCGAGCCAAACACACTAGTTGACGTTGGCCAACGCTGAAAACGGAAGATAATATCACTTAATAGTGGACTTGGGAGAGATGCAAATAGGCGAGTCTATAATGCAATTTACAAAAATTATTCCCATTTTTACCTTAGATTGTCACCACCTTCACTGATTATCTGATTCAGTCGATCTGGTGATTCTAAGGTGAACTGTTTTAGATGCGCTCGTTCGAGCGCTGCCCACAATTCGCTGTCCAAGTAAGTTTCGAATGGATCCAAATTCATCCTCAATGTGCCTGAGAACAGCACAGGGTCCTGAAAAAACGATATATAATGAAGAATGACATATGTGCTTGGGAAACATTGTATTACTATTCGAAAAATTTAGTACGCAGATTAATATATTCATTTCAAGTAGTTTGCGTTCAACACAGGCGTCATTGAGTATCTGCTTGTTGAGCGCCAACTCCTTCAAATGAATTGAAAATCTGCGATCTAAATTCTAAATTACCTGGGGAATGATGGTTAGGATGCGCCTCAAATCATGCAATCCGATATCGGCAATGTTCACTCCATCTATTTCAATCGATCCTTCGGCAGTTTCGACAAGACGGAAAAGCCCCAGAGTGAGGGAACTTTTACCTGAAACATAAACTGAATATATTTAAATTAAAGCAACACCATACCAGCGCCAGTTCGCCCTACGATGCCGACTTTTTCTGCTCCTTTGATCTCGACCGAAACGTCTTTCAGAACCAATTCAGTCTCAGGTCGATATCTGAGTGAGTAATGGTTAAATCTGATGGAACCATGCGTTGGCCAATCGTATCTCAGCTTCTTCTCTGTAAGTGATTCCCATTCAGCCTAAATGACAGTATGTGAGTAAATTAATCACAATCTTTGAACATACTTCAGTGGAATTGCTGATGTACTCTTTGATTCTCTCCACTGAAACAATATTCGTTTCCACTTCGCACATATTCCAATACAATTCGAAGAAATAGCCGCTGATCTGAAATATCCACATGTTTCAAAGGGCAAAATTCAGCAATGGTATTGACGTACATTGAGCGCATAGGAAACGGAGAGGCCGAGCAATCCGGCGGACAGAGTACTGAATCGGCCAAGGTAGACTGCCGCCAATGCAGTGGCAAAGATTAAGCAGTTGCTGACAAATTCTGTTCGTACTTCCATCCACCTGAAAAAGTGCACGATTTTTGCCATAGGTGTCAATGGGCTCCGAAACCGGCAAAAATCTTGGCGGCCCATCTGGAGAACCTATCGTTTACTTTTCATGTGCAGATTTTGGTGCGAAATTCAAAAAAAGTTGAAAACAACTTCGTCCCCACGTGGCGAAAGTCCATTTTATCTCGTGCTTGTTTTAGCTCTTTCGCTTTTGGCCGGTGGGGCAGGGGTAGTTGGCGTGTAGCCAGTTACATTTAGGATATGATGAGCAGAGCAAGGAAAAATGAGGCCGACTGAAGAGGGAATGGAGCCCTCGTCCTTTGACTGACATGGTCACTGCTCTACCACTGAGCTATCCGCCAACGTCATTCTCCTTTGCCAGGCTCAGAGATGAATGCCTGTGTGTTCGCAATGCGTGCAATTGTCTGCTGTGCTAAGATATTTGCTAATAAGACTTTTCGGCAATCCTCAAGCTCGGGTCAACCTCCGACATCAATTTTTGCTCTTCACTAAAATGTTATGTAACTAGTCGTCAAAAATGCACCCTAACCCCTTGCTTCACCCCCTCTCTAGCACGCTCAGTTCCTCATTTTTTGTCGCTGTTGCAGTTAATCAGTTTGTTACGTCAGATTGAATCAAGAATAGCTTACGATGGAGTAATAGAATAGGAAGACCTTTAAAGACAACAAGTAGTAATGCAGTGCATTCTAAGTCTGACAAGTTCGGGAGGCGGCGCGGGGGGCTCTTCGACTGGTTATGCAATTTGACAGAGCAAATGAAAAGCAAAAATTCCGAAAAGTCGACCTGAGGTTGACCCGAGCTTTTCTTCTCGATGATTAAAGTACGACTCCACCAGCAACCCATGTTAGCGTGATTATTAACCTACTGTACCTCATGCACATTAGACCATTGTATTGGACGCCTATATTGGTATCTGTCAGCTTTGTCATCTGATCGTAAAAGCGGTCTTGCGCTTGGAACACGCGGATTGAGGTCGCACCGGCCACTGCATCTTGCAGATGCGAACAAACGAACGAAAACGTTGTGTGTTGCAAACGATTCAGTTGCCGCGACACCCACATGTAGTAACGCTGCAAATAGACTGTGTTCAATGCTGTATCTACCGTACGATCGTAAAAATTTAATCGAAAACGAACAGTAAATATCAACTCGTACGAATGTTATGCTAACTTACGTAGATGAGAATGTACATGATGACTACTGGAATGATTGCGATGATGAGCGCCGGTGTAGAGACGCTGATGACAAACAGCGACACGAACACGGCGTTCAATAGCACAATCGAACGTGCCATGTCGTACGGTAGGTGGTCATCGACATTCTCCATATCCTGAATGAATAACGCAATCAAGGTCGCACTTATAGTCAGAATTTTTCGAACAGTTAACCGGAAATTGATCGAATAAACCTCAATGGTCAAAATCGCCCTAATTAAAATTTTTCATTTTGGTCTCCGATAAAAACTAACACCGAATCAGATTTTTAAAACCGATCGACTTGAATTATCAGCTATCTAAATGTAGTACCTGTGGGTATCTATTTAAAAAAATCAGCTGGTCCTGACTAAAACTGGCGATGCCGCAGCCATTCGAATAAATCTGGGGTAACGGTACTTTCTACAGTACTCTACCGTCAATGAAATTAGGAGTATAATTGTAGAGAACAAAAAGAGTCCACCTTGCTAACACGATTGACAATTCGACCAAGTGGCGTGGTATCGAAGAAGGACATTGGACTTCGCATTAGAGTATGCACGAAATCCCCATGAAGTCGTCGGCTGGCTTTGAACGAACCGATCGCCACACAGAGCGTTGCTGCTCCGAAGAATAATGCTAAAGACGAAAATATCGTACCTTATACATTAGCAATTTAATTTAGTACCTTGACCCATTCCCAATGCACCATAAACACCGATTCGCTGCTGAACACTGAACCGAGTGGTCGCATTATGTGCAACCACATCAGCATCGCTCGACCAATCAGCGAGCCAGAAACTGCCGCCGACCTCAAATCCACCGCTGCCGAAGACGATGCACGCGAAGTAGATGACCACTGTTATCAGTCCGGCTGCTTGCGCATACATGCCATAGACGGCCAAATGAACCTGACGATGATGGAAATGCACTTTGTGGGCAGGTCAAAGTTGAAAGATGTTGAATAAATTGCTAATTTCAAGCGGTTGATCTATTTACGCGTTTCGGTCGTTCCGGTCTCAGTCAACTCCAATTAATTCCACGACTTACTGTTCCCGTTTCCATTGCTTCTTCTTCAATCAATAAGCCACGAGGATCAAGAACATTCGCCACTTTTCTTTCCTTCTGAGACTCGGAACATATTGACGTCTGAACATCGTATATATAAATTATTTAATGCAAGTAGTTTAATTTAAATGCAAACATTGCGGCTCATTGGTTGACGTGATGTTTGTCGTGATATTATCGGCGACGACAAAAGGCTGTGATTCGAACCCAAATCGCTCAAGATATCGTCGATGACACCATCATCATTGTCGATATCTGTAATTGTTTTGCTCAATGAAGTAATAGACTTCGGTACTGTACCATGATCTATTAAGCTGCGCTCTGACTTTTGTCGTTCTACGAGTTCATCTAGGTATTCTTTGAGAATTTCGCCAAACGCACCGTTGTCCTTGATCAGCTGATCGTAGGTTCCTGCTTCAGTAATGCGTCCATCTGAACAAATTATTGACAAAGTGTAATTCCCAGGGGTCTTTGTGTCCATTCGAGTAACAGAATCGGAGTTTGAGCTTTCAAGGGTAAATTCTAACTGACCGTGCATGACGACTATTTTGTCGACTTTTTTGAGATGTGCTAAAGAGTGGGTGACCAGAATGCGCGTCTTGCCGGCCAATATTCCGGTTTCACCGATGACTTTGTCGAAGAGATGACGAGCGACATGGCTGTCGACGGCCGAAATGGGATCGTCTAGCAGGTAGATTTCACGATCCTGGTAGACTGCTCTCGCCAAACTCACTCGAGCTTTCTGTCCACCAGAGAGATTGATACCCTGAAATTCAAAAATACGTTGATTACTGAAATGGGTGTCACGCAACGCGTTCCTGTTCTTCCCATTCGTAACTGAACAAATTTGAGAAAATTCAAATAATATATTGAAATTTAAATTCCTGCGCAAAAAAGGCCGCGACGTATGTAAAATACGTAATGGCGGACTTTGTTCCTACTCTACACAGAGTTTTAAGATCGATGAAGCGCCCCGAAACTACTAGCACCATTTTCGAATTTTAAAATTCCTTGGCCAAATTCGTGATCAGCATCAAGAACTACCTCATATATGTCAGTTTCAGCAAAATCCCACAGTTGGGGCACTAAAGCCACAGTACTTAAGCGCTAATCCGATAGTAGCAAAAAGTGGATCTGAACATATGCTGGAGATCTGAACATCTGAACAACTGAACATGATCAGAAGTATGAAAGCCTGCTCAAAAAGAATGCGGCGTATTACGAATCCTCTTCAATTTTTCGGCCCGTGACGTATGTCAAATACTTTTAAGTGAAATACATTACAATGCCGGATTTTGCGCAGGTATGTTCCCATTCTACACAGTATTTTTAATATAGAAGGCTCACCTTTTCTCCAATCTCAGTGTTATCTCCACCTGGAAGAATGGCCAAGTCTGGCAAGAGCGCGCAGCCTTCGATGACTCGATTGTAGCGTTCTTCGTTCAAGGGATGTCCGAAGAGAATATTTTCTCGCAAAGTCATGTTCTGAATCCACGACTGCTGTGGTACGTAGCACAATGACCCGCCAACGGATATGCGACCAGTTGTTTTGTGCATTTCACCTTAAACATTGACAGTGCATTGTGGAATACTTAACATTCGATTGCAAGTTTTACCCATGATGGCTGCAAGAAGATTAGATTTGCCAGCGCCAACTTTTCCGACAACTGCAATAAGTTCGCCGCGTTTGACTTCCAATGTCAAGTTTCTGAGACCACTGGAGTCATCCGATTCTTCGTCGGGTTGGGGACGAGTCCACATTAATGTACAGTCTCGCAATTCAACAGCTGAAATGCTACTACATTGTACTTTTGCAAGAACACTTCAAGAGAATCGTTCCTGACACATATAAGCATTATCGGAAACAGAAAGAAGAAACTGACCGTTTCCGTTTTGTGATTGCTCAACTGCGTTGCAATCGAGCTCTTCGCTGACCAGAAACTCGGCGAGTCGTTTCAAACTGACGTTGGCTTTGACTGCTAGAAGTACCAGGAAAGGCATGGACATCAATGGCGAGCGCATCATGTTGAACAGCATCAGACTGACAAACGCCTTGGACGGCGTCAACACATGATTGACGGGATCCAGCAAGATGTATGTAGCGAAAGCGGAAATTGTCGCCTATAAAATATAACGAGCTGTAATAATTTGTCTACAGTCGAACCCGGCTATAGGAGCATTTGTGGTAGTAATTTTTGCAGCACGCTACAACATATAGGAACACTACGCAGAACAGCGTAGGGCTCTTATATGTTGTACCATGCTGCAAAAATTGATACCATAAATACTTTTGAGTAGGGCTGTAACGGGGACGGGGATCCCTGTTCCCCACCGGGAATCCCCATCCCTGTCCACATCCCCATCCCCAACTTTTGGTTTTTCCCAGTCCCCGTACTTCTCCCTTCCCCGAATTTTTGATTTTCCACGTCTGTGTTCGAAAATGTGACAATTTTAATCTGAATAGAAGTAACTACCAAGTACTGAATTGACACTTGACAGTTTTTGAACTTCTATTTATGTTTGTGGATTGTTTGACTGCTGCTTTTCGCTCACAATTTTTTTTTGCGTTTAAAACTTTAAATTAAATTTTTCCCCATTCCCTGGTTTTTGACTTTGACTTCCCCATCCCGGGCTTTTGGTTTTTCCCCATCCTCGTACTTTCTCTATCCCCATTGTTCATCCCCATCCCCATCCCCGTCCCCGTTACAGGTCTATTATATGGTAATTCAGTTTTTGCTGATATCGATTAATTTCTACGCTCATTGATGCAAGGCACTGTGAGCTCTAGCCTCTAAAGTAAAACTAACGAGGAAAGGAATGCAGTAGAAGCTGGTGTCTTGCAGGACGCGGGTGTAGACGATATGTTTCTGCTGACGCATTTCTTTTTCGCGAATGTCCGCAACCATCTTTTCCATGCTCGGTTCCCATGCATAGAGCTTGAGCACTTTCATTCCGTTTAGAATTTCGTTCATCAACTTCAGTCGCTCGTCCTTGTACTCCATCCCGTTTGACTGAAAGAATCGCTTCATACTTTTGCTTATTAGCAAATGAGTGGCAGCCTGAACTCGACAATATTCAGT
>JAQGCX010001007.1:0-12686 GCA_034700205.1 Plectus parietinus | reverse complement strand
TCGCAAAACGGACCGTTCAAAACGGGCCGTTTGAAGTATGCCCAGCCCTTAACTTTGAGCACAGATTTTGTTAATTGCAGACGACAAAGAAATCGAGAGAGTTGTCGTCGAATTGTCGGAAGTGCGGGACATCAGCACTCGTTAAAAGCCAGGATAAGCACGTGTTGACTCATGCACGAGCTTGTGGCGTGCAGGGCTGTTTGTTCAGAGGGATGGACCAGAGAGAATTGGAAGCGCATTGCACGCAGACGCAGCATGACATGGCTCTGGCGGTCAAGAGGGAACAAAATCGCATCCACGAATTGCAAGTCGTCAAGGCAAAGTGCTTCGGGCAGGCATGTATGCAGTGTCCGTCGATTACCGTACGCAATGCCATCTTCAATTTCGCCGACGATCCCCACTCAATCGAAAAGCATCTGAACAAGGAACATTTTGCGTCACTCAAGTGCTCCATATGCCCAGAAGTATTCTTTCTTGAAGACAAGAAGCTCGCCAGAGACCACATTCAAAGAGCACATGGCGGTCAAGGTCGCGTCGAAATGCGCTCTTCAACCGATCCTGATTATCTGGCCACCAAAATGGACTGTTTTCCGTATCTTTGAATTGTTTTACTCGCCGTTCTTGCATGTTTCTATGGCGACGTGTAGTTTGAACCCACTTATCGCGCTCTCTTGTATGGACCCAATGGTTAAAACTATGAGTGTTTAACTTTCGCTCACTGCCATTACATTTGCGCGCATGCGATCTGTACAATGTCGTCACCTGTGTCGTCGATTGACTTGAAGACGTTGAAAGAAGCGTCTGCCTTTGTGAGCGAAAGTGGAGAAATACATCAAACACCAGTAGCTGTTCATGTCGAAGACTGCTTGCGGTCATTCGGTCATTGCACAACCCTGCCGAAGTCGTGCACTGTGCACTTGAAATTGGAAAACACCCAAGTCGGTGGAAGTTTCAAATTGCGTGGAGTTGTGAACCAGATTGCCAAGCTTGCGGTCACCGACCGATCTGCTGCACATATTTTCACGATTTCTGCAGGCAACTACGGCAAAGCCTTTGCAACCCTGGTCAATCGCAAGGGGTATAAGAGCACGGTGCTGATGCCCTCGACCGTTCCACTCGATCGAGTCGCGCTCATTGAATCACTGGGCTCCACTGTCGTTCGTGTTGACACCTCGGAATTGCTGAACAAAGTTCGCGAGTTCCAATCCGACGGCCTTATCTTCGTCGATCCAATCGACGATCTCAATCTAGTCTGCGGCTACTCTAGCTTGGCCTTCGAACTCGCCGATTCCTTTCAAGATATCGACGTAGTGTTGGTGCCATGTGGAGGCGGAGCTCTTCTGGCTGGCATCTGCACAACATTCGCTCTGCTGGGTCGGCAGACGAAAGTATACGGTATCGAGCCAGCCACCGCCGATTCGATGCGACAAAGTTTCGAGCTGAACGAAGCGGTGAAGATGCCAGGCGCTCACAGCATCGCGGCTGGTCTTTCGCCTCCGTTCGCCGGCCGACTTACCTTCCCTTTGTGCAAGCAGTACGCCGCCGGCATTCTGACCGTGAGCGATGTCGAGATCGTCACGGCTATGAAGGTCTTGCATGAATCATTACGATTGGTGGTCGAGCCGTCTGGCGCAGCTGGCGTCGCCGCACTGCTTTTTAACAAGATTCCTATTGATTTAACGAACAAAACGGTTGTTGTCGTGGTCAGCGGTGGAAATATTTCACTGGAGAGCGTTCACACAATCACAAATGCGCCACCGTCCAATTTGTAATCTGCTAAACTCCACAGATTATTCTCGTGTTCGATTATGATTTCTTTTATCTGTAGACATTCGATTATGATTTCTTTTATCTGTGGACATGTTTGTCCCTTTCTCAGAGACAACCACCGCCTACATAAAATTGAAACTACGATACGAACATAATCAAATTTCGCACTTCTTCAATCAGATCATTTTCCAACTGATTGTGTCATTTATAAGTTGTGTGCCTTGATATTCGCAAAGTTTAAATGCCGATTCTACTTGAAGATTGCGTGTTATTCGTCTTCTTTTGTGTGTCGGTTGTATTGTATGTTCTTGTTTTGATAACACTTGTAATCAATCGAAAAAATGAATTGCTGAACGGATCCTTTTTTGTGATGACGTTTCACTTAGGATTGACAGAAATTGTTGCAACCGTTGACAACTGGTTGCTAGTAAAACCACGTATGATGGGTTTATTTTTCGACTTCTACAGTAACCTGGATCCCCTGAGCGCTAGACTGGGCAACTACATAACCTGGTCGATGCCTTGCTGCCAGATAATATTGACAAGCCTGATTACAGCCAATCGTTTCACAACTATCGTCTGGCCAGTAAAAGCCAAGAACGTGAGTTTGACTTCTACTTGCTTGAATCGGTAGAAAACGTGCTGTTTAAGATTTGGACTCAACGTTCAGTTCGAATTTCGCTCGCAGTAGCTTGGTTCATTGGATTTGCCGTGTCTGTTCCAATGTTTGAATGGGCCAATGGAGACTATGATATGGTGAATGGGACAATGGTATTGTACTATCATTACCCAGCGAGAATGGGACAGGCTTACTTTGCAATCACAGCAGTTGGTTTGCCAATTGCCATCTTACAGGTTCAGCTTCAATATCATGTGAGCTTTCGAACAAATAATCGCCTTTTGATTGCAGGTTTTGGCTTACATTGTCATGTTTCTCACCGCTTGGGGTTATAGAAAAGTGCAAGGGAACCAACCGGGACGGTCGAACATGTTTGCAACGCAGATGAAACTCGGTCTGACCGCGTGCATTGTCTCCATCAATTTGATGCTCATGCTGGTGTTCACCGCTATGGCATCCGCCGGCGGCCAGTACTTCAACACCTACTACTTTATCTACAAGATTGCGACCGATGCTTTTTATCAATGCAATCCATATTTGCTGCTTGTATGTAGTACCCCTTTGCGTCGAGAAGTTTTTGCTCTCATCCGTTGTTCAAAAAAATCACCCATTTCCCTTGCCACCAATTCTCAAATGACTGCGAAGAATTCGAACGCAAGGACGCTGCACAATTCGCGTGTTTCAGTCCACTTTTAAGGAATCGATTACTTGTGATACCGCCAAAATGTTCGTTTTGTTCCGCGCTGCGAAGGAATAAATAAATATTATCTTTTTACGTTTCCATTAGACAATGCAAACCAATGCAATCGTCATTCAGTGCTTTCTAGTGGAATTATCATCGCATAGAATGAGTGCGCATGTGTACTTAGTACCTAGCTTTAAGCACCGCGGAACGTTAAATGCTAAACGGGGTTGGGTTGATTGATTTGAACGGTTTCATGGTGCAAAAATGGTGCATTTCAATATAGCAACAATGCTGTCTGTTCCAATGGTCTTCGAATGTGGTCTGAAAACGTTGCGACCTGTAAAGAACTGCATGCAGCCGGGCATTTCGCACGAGTTTCTCGCGTTTGTGCTTGAAACCATGAATGCATCGTATCGTCTCATTCCTATCCGAAATAAAACTGCCATCAACGGATTTTACTTCTCCGGCGACAATGACACACACCCAACTCCTGTGGGTGTACTGAGAGACTTGCAAGCTGGTAAATACGACGTCATTGGATGCGAGTACGAGTTTAGTTCACTGCGCGCCAACTACTTCGACTACAGCTACCTGGTGCAGCAATCGCCGCTCGTGTTTCTGATGAAAAAGTCCGAGTTCTCGTTCTTCACGCGCATGGTTCTGGTGTTCAAGGTATTCCAGTGGAAAGTCTACCTATTGATCATCGGCACGTTTACGGCTATGGTAATTGGGCTAATAGCCGCGAAAAACATATCAAAAGGAAAAGCGAAGTTGTTGGACGTGTCGGACGCTGAAGTATTCATCAACGCAACTCTGTCTGGCATGGAAGAACAGGTAATCTGCAGTGGGAGGACACTGTCAGTACTGTTCGGGCTGTTAACGATACTGGTTACCGGTCTGTACCAGGGCTGTATGCTCACGCAGCTTTTAATGCCTCCTCAAGCGCGTCCCTTCCGCAACTTTGATGAACTAATTGAACGAGTATTGTCAAAGGAGCTGACCCTCATCACCGACGATATGGCACACTCTTTCTTCGAAGCGATTCGTTCGTCGCCCATCGCTGACTATCAGCGCCTGAATACCGCCGTAAAAAGAAACCCAATCAAAGTAGTTCCCGATGCTCAAAGTTTGCTGGAACATTTGCAAGAAGATTCTTATGTTTTACCATGCGGAACACAGCGAGCCAAGTTCCTGTTGAAAACCGAATGTCATCTGCAGCAAGTAAGTGCCGAAGGCTTCGAGAATTCGTGGATAGGTTTTATTTTCACTAAGAACAGTCCTTATCTGTCCCAATTCAATCAAGCGTTGATTACTGCTCAGGCATATGCTCATTTCGTCGAAGACAAGTATGGGAAAATGTCGGAAAAGTGCCTGAAAGAAGCCAATAGAGTCGGTATCGACCCCCTCTCGCTGCTTTCGTTGACTGGTCTGTTTGTGTTGCTGCTTGCTGGCGCAATCATTGCTTCGCTGTGCTTTTTCTACGAATATGTCTTTCGTAGACGACAACGCGAGTACGTCGTGCAATACAGATATTAACGAAATTTAGTACGGTGGCACAACGGTTCATTTCAAGGACTAAGAACTTTTCGAAAGATTTCAACGTTGAGTACGGTGTCATGCGCCAATTGAACTGTATTGAGGGCACAACAAACTGTTTATTCGAGGATAAAATCAAGCTTTCGATGTTTTTTAGGCATTTTACTTTCTTTGAATTGTTAATTTCTACAGGAATGCTTTTATTAAATTGATTGATTTGCTAAATACCGGTTTGAAGTTGAGTCGCAATTGATGATCACGACTAAGTTGTAAACCATTCCCAATTACAAAGGCCTTGAAATGAACCGCAGTGCCACAGTACTAAATTTCGCTCATATTAATCATAAAACTGTGAAGAACCCAATGCTCTAACATAAGAACTCAGTGGAAAAATGAACGGCATTATGAGCAGATCAGTGAATGCAGTCGTGTTCCTCATCAGGGAGAACCGCCTCCAAGTTCCAGGTGCCGATGTCGATGACCTTTTTCGGAGTTCGGCCGCTCGTAATGTATTTGTTGGGCAGCTCAAACTTCCATCGACGTTGGCACGGCTGCACAATCGCAAATTGTGTCATTCGGATGGAGAAAAAAAAAAAATGAAAAATTGTTACGCGAATGCCGTCGTTGCAGTCGTGGTAGACCTTCAGATGAGGATCGATGGTCGTCCCTTCCATGGTGTCGCCGGCCAGTTCAAATCGTCCCTGATTGTCCGTGTAGCCTGAGTCCAACTCGTCATCAGGATCCGGTCCTGAATACGCCCACAGTTACTTGATGAAAGCTTGGTACTATCGAGATCACGGCGACCAGACTGGGGTCTTTTGCTACATATATATATATATATATATATATATATATATCAGTAATTTTATGTTTTGTGTTCTTGATCAGTCCCAAAAAATCAATACATATATTTTGTGTTAGAGTACGGTACTTTTCTACCCGGTCTGATTGCCGTGATTCCGATAGTATTTGGCACACTGTACCGAAATCATCGTCCACCAAGAGCACTTTTATATTCGACGCGGGTGCGTCGCCGCAAAAGAGCGTGCCTCTCACCTAAACACACTCACAGTTCAATCAGAGCTGAAGCTGTTGACTAACGCCGCACTGACCTTGTAGCTCTGCACACCCGTGAACTGTTCGGCAATGATGGACGCTTGGGCGACGGCGACGACGGTCGCTAGAAGCAGCAGAGACTTCATGTCGTTTAATTGTAGCTGTTCGCAGGTCGGGTAACGGGAAGAGACACTGCGCTGCTTGCTGTCAATGGCTTTTCTTCTTATCGGCTGTTTACGACAGTTGCGTCGGTATTGACCCCTCTCTCGCTTCTTTCCTTCACTGGTGATTTCTGTTGCTGCTTGCTGGCGCGATTATAGCTTCTCTGTGCTCCTTCTACGAATATGTCTCTCGTAGACAACGACGAGAGTACATAGTGCAGTACAGATATTAATCGTATCCTCATTATTTCTACGAGAGTTAATCGGATTTCGAAGATGCACCGTAAACTGAGATGTATCGTTGCGTGACCATTACCAGAAATGATTTCTTAGAGCTCTTTACCATGCGAAAATAGATCAGACTTATGAACATCATTCTTTATGTTTCAACGACATTCAATTCGAGTACAAAACTGTGAAGAACCCAATGCTGAGCATAAGAACGCAGTTGAAATATTAACGGCACTACGAGCAGATCAGTGAACGCAGTCGTGTTCCTCATCAGGGAGAACCGCCTCCAAGTTCCACGTGCCGATGTCGATGACCTTAGTTGGGTTTCGGCCGCTCGTGATGTATTTGTTGGGCAGCTCAAACTTCCATCGACGCTGGCACGGCTGTAAAGTTGCAAAATGTGTCATTCAGATGAAGCAAAAATAAATGAAAAATTGTTACACGAATGCCGTCGTTGCAGTCGTGGTAGATCTTCAGATGAGGATCGATGGTCGTCCCTTCGGTCGTGTCGCCGGACAGCTCGAATCGTCCCTGAGTGTCTGTGAAGCCTTGGTCCAATTCGTCATCAGGATCCGGTCCTGAATACGCTCACAGTTACTTCGTGAAAACTTGGTATAGTAGGAAACACGGCGACCAGGTGGGGTAGTGAACTAGGGTATCCAACACAGAACATACGTATTGATCTTTTCCGACCTGATCAGGCAACACAAAATATAGTACTATCGATTCATATGCTGCAATGCTGAAGCAAAACACCCCCGATTGGTCGCTGCGTTTCCAACTATATTTGACACATTTTACCGAAGTCATCGTCCACCAAGATCACTTTCACATTCGACGCGGGCGTTTCGCCGCAAAGAAGCGCACCTTTGACCTAAAAACACTTGCAGGTCAATCAGAGCTGAAGCTGTAGACTAACGCTGCACTGACCTTGTAGCTCTGCACACCCGTGAACTGTTCGGCGACGACGGCCGCTTGGGCGACGGCGACAACGGCCGCTAGAAGCAGCAGAGACTTCATGTCGTTCAATTACAGCTGTTCGCTGGTCGGAAAACGGGAAGAGACGCTGCGTTGCTTACTGTCAGCGGCTTTTCTTCTTATCGGCTGTTTACGACGACTGGACTACTCGTCCGCTTTGATTGCAGACCATCCTTGTTTGTTTGTCGCTCTCTTACTTGTCCTTATCTATTGAAAGCAAAGGTCGCCACGCCAGTCAACCGCAATCGTCAAGACGAAGGAATGAATAACAAAATTGTATTGATGTACTTTGATTATGGGTTACTTCCTGTTCAGTTAGTATAGTTACTGTGGTACGTTTCCTTGTTGAGTTATAGATACTGTAGGTGCATCAAAACAGCGAGTGATACGTTTTTTTATTGCAACACGACAGAACATATGCAGTACTCATTGTAAATAAATCAACGCTATCCGAGACAACTAACATCTTCGTCATCGAGCTGCACTTCTAGATTAACATTGCCCAGCTTGAAGGTTTTCAGAGGGTCTTTGCCGCTGGTGATGTACAAGTTTGGCACTTGGATGATCCATTCACGCAGACACGGCTAAAACCTCGCAATTGTTCCAACGAACAACCAAGAAACAAAAGGACACAGACTAACCGTAGATTCGTGATTACAATCGTGATAAATGCGTATTTCTGGATCGATGGGAGTCAGTTCCTTTTCGCTGCCGCTCAGATGGAATTCACCTCGCGAGTTCGTGAATCCCGTCGCCATTTGATCATCGGGGTCTAGTCCTGAAAGGATCTAACCTCGTTCATGACCTTCATCTCAAAGCTTACCATCATCTTGGTCGTACAGAGAAACTTTTACGTTAGTGGCAGGCTGATTGCCGCAAAACAATGTTCCTCTAACGGCCACACTTTGTGTTCGACCGAAAAGACTTGCAAACGACAAGTGAACGGAAGTCGTCAGTACTGCGAAAAACACAAGCGACTTCATGTTATTTTGCTGCCGCAGTCTTTGCTGGCCAGACTGAACGGTGGTTTGCTAGCACCCCTCTAGCGCCCAATTCAATCGTCCACCCCTTATCAGTAACCGCTGTTGGATGCGTCGGTAAACAGACAGAACACAGATTCTCCATTGCACCACATAAGATGGAAAACAAACGACTGACAAATAAAAACATAAAACGTGATAGAATTGGTAATCGACGATCACTTTTAATGAAGACAGTCCTGGTCTTCGTCCTCCAGTTCTACTTCAAGATTCATGGTGCCCAACTCCATGATCTTCTTCGGCGTGGCCCCGCTAAAGATGTAGATGTTGGGCACTCTGATCACCCACTCTCGTTGGCAGGGCTGAAATGACACGCATTACACATTACAACTGGAGCTTAGGCTTAGGCTTGTTTCATAAAACTGCTGAACTGTTGAGAATTGAGAACTGAGGAATTGAGGCGCGTGCCGATTGACCAGTTTGAATTTCAACCAATGGGCGTGCGCATCAATTCCTCAATTGGGGCCTTCCTTTTTGTTATGCATTCTTGGTGAGACCGGCGTAACTGCGAGCATGACGTCATCAGTCCCATAGTTAAGCCGGGAATGCATAACAAAAATGAAGAGCCTAATTCTGAACAGCTCAATAGTTTTATGAAACGGATCCCTGAGCAAGAAACCAGCATGCATACCAAGCCGTGGTCGTTGCAGTCGTGGTAGATGCGGACCTCGGGGTCGATCGGGGTCAGTTCGCGAGTGTCGCCTTTGAGATTGAACCTCCCCTCGCTATCGGTATAGACCGAATCGAGGGTGTCATCCGGGTCGGGTCCTGTTGCACAAAAAAGAAGCAAATTATTGTCAATATTTTGTACTGGGTAAAGAGAAACGGGAAGGTGTCACCGAAACCTGTCAGATAAAGAAAATCATAAGCCCCCACTATCGTTGCGGGATTCAGTAAGTTTTTGCTTTACACCTCGGGGAGTACAAGTTTGTGACAATGATGTGCGCCTGAGTCAAAATCATTTCATTTATCTTTATTTTCCTTTCAAGATCAACCCCAGTTTTCTTCTTCACCGATTGTCAAATTTTGACTATAATACGCTCAGCAAACCATCAGTTTTCAAACCCCAGTTTTTATGTTCACCGATTGTCAAATTTGACTATAATGCGCTAAGCAAACGGATTGCATACCATCGTCTTCGTCCATCAGTTTGACGAGGACGTTGGAAGCGGGTTTGTCTCCGCACATAAGCTTGCCACGAACGCCGACGCATTGTTGCCGAAAGGCGACAGTCGAGCCAAAAAGGGCGCAAAACACTGCCAAAAGAACAATCGACTTCATCGTGTTGATGCAAATGAACGAACAAACTGCGCAGTGCCGGGGATCGAACAGACTTATCAGACGAACGGACGCAAGACACGCTTCCTTCCTGTCTGTTATGTTTACATGTACCGCCGCTGCCTTGTGCACAGTAAATCTCGCTCTGTTTTTCTCAGATATCGATTGATTTTCATCCATCCCATCAAATTTTCAGCAAATTTTCTCGCTCTACGTTGCTTGCTTGACGAAGTTTTTTAAATGAGTGTCCCCAACCAGGCCCGGCCTAACGATGGACCTTTTGGACCTTAAGATCCGGCCCCCCGGCTATCCGCATGTAAGGGCCCCAACCGCCGAAAACGGGCCCCAGCTCGCCAAAATGGAGCGTCCAGCGATAAAATATATAATTTTTTGCCTCCGGCGGGAAAAAACGAAAAAAAATTTCGCTTTCAACATTTTGGCTCTGGCAGTAAAAATGCAAAAAATTTCGCCTTCGCCTCCGGCGGTATTCAGGGGCCCCCTCAAGAGAAAAGGTCCAGGACCCCCCGGACCCTTAAGCCGGGCCTGTCCCCAACTGATCAGTATTTGTACACAGAGTATAGGGATATCAGAATTTATTAAACAGTTCATTCACATTTTCATGCATAAAATACCAATGTATAATAACGAATGATTGATTGTTCAGTGAACACAATCTCTGGTTTCTCCATCGAGTTCTACTTCAGCGTTCATAATTCCCATATCGAATACCATTGTTGGTGTTCGTCCATCTGAGATGTACTTGTCGGGAATGCCGATGCGCCACTTTCGCTCGCAAGGCTGAAAAATGGTTCCGTTAGCTACTTTCTCAATCTTACAGCATGATAATGGGGTAATACCAATCCGTGGTCATTGCAGTCGTGGTAAATCTTGATGTACGGGTCGATGTTCGTCAGTTCTCTCTCGCTGCCCGACAAGTAGAAACTGCCGTCTTCATTCGTGTAGCCGTGCTGTAGCACATCATCGGGATCGGGACCTAAAACGAACGCAAATTCTCCATTAAGCCGTGAGCAGAAAGCAAAAAACAGCGATACCATCGTCTTCATCAACGAGTTTTATTTGAACGTTGGAGAGTGGCTGATCGCCACACATTATCGTTCCCTGGACAGCAACGCTTTGTAGGCGAAAGGCAAGAGTCTCATGAACAGCGAAGAAGACCAGGCAAAGTAAAATTCGATTCATCATGACAATTTGGCGATTTTCAGTTCTGTGCGCGAGCAGAGACTGCGTGCTCAAGCCAAGCCAGCAGTCCTTATCAGCTGTTCTCAACGGACGGAATCAATGTTGTTTACTGCCATCGGGAAGGAAGTACTCAGGTGACAGGTGATGACTACGACAATGATGAGGCTCCAATAACAATTTAGTGGCACAAACAACAACAGCTTAGAAACGTTAGTTTATACAGTCACGTTCCTCGCCATCGAGCTCTACTTCAAGGTTGACTTCGCCCAATTTGAACGTCTTTTTCGGTGTCTGTCCCGCAGTAACATACTTGTCCGGAACTTGGATTTTCCACTTGCGTTGACACGGCTGAAATTGTGTGTGTATGTATGTCTGTTTCAAATGACTGAATAGAGAGAGGCACATACAGTAATGCCATCGTTGCAGTCGTGATAAATCTTGAGGAACGGGTCGATGGTGGTCAGTTCGCGGGTGCTGCCCGATAGGCTGAACTTGCCGTCGGCGTCTGTGAAACCCGCATCCATCTCGTCATCCGGGTCGGGTCCTATAATCAACATTTTGTACTGGGTAAAGAGAAACTCGAAGGTGACACCATAACCTCTCAGGCAAAGAAAATCATCAACCCACACTATCGTTGCGGGATTCAGTCAGTTTTTTTTGTTTTATATCTCAGCGATACTCAGCGAGCACAAGTTTGCGTCAATAATGAGCGCCTGAGACCGTGCTTTGATACTACGCCAACGTAACACGTTACACGGGTTTTTTTAGCTTCAGTTTTCTGCTTAGGCTCAAGATTAGGCTTAGTTAGCAGTGTACATGCTAGCCTAAGCCATCATCACTCTCTAAGCCACCTTAACCCCCCTAACAAACTTAAGAACCATGTCCCCCTAAGTATGTTACGTTGGCGTAGTATCAATGTACCCCTGAGACAAAATCATTTCATTTGTCCTTATTTTCTTTTCAAGACCGACCAAACCCCAGTTTTCTTTACTGATGGCCAAATTTTGACTATATAAATGAGGACTGCGTGAACAGAGATAGGAACGAGAACGACATGTACAGTACCGCCATCGTTGTCGACGAGTTTGACTCGAACATTGCCTGCCGGTTGCTGTCCACACAAGAGTCGTCCAGTTGCCGCGGCGCTCTGCAGCCGAAATGCGCCCACCGTTGCGATCAGGACGATGACGAGTAGCAATAGAAACTTCATTTTGCAAACACAGTCAATCCACTACGACAGTACAAGAGTATGGCTTCGTTTCGTCAAGCAACAAAGTACGTTACTTGTAGAGCACGATATGGAATCAGAGCAGTCTTGTGGCTTATCGCTCGCGTGTTTATTCATGACAGACGCACATTTGATGTGGTCTTTGGACTGGCTTGTTTTGTTGTCTTTTTTATGTGCTTACGAAGCAATAATTTGTTTGTGACTACAGTTTTAGCAAACCAACTATGATGCAATCGAGGCGACGACAATTGTCTCAACGGAGAAGTCAAACTACCAATGCGTCTAAATTTGGCACCGGCAACAATTGATTCCGGTGTTAACTATATGCTTTGCATTTGACATGCTTGATGAAAGCAGAAAGCTGTAGCACAGACTCAAGAATATGTACAGTCGGAAACTCGGCGACCAGACCGGGCAAAAAACTACTGTACCTAACGCAAAAGATATGTGCGGGCCTGATCAGGCAACACAAAACATAGCGCATTGATTTATATGCTGCAATACTTAGAAACCACGCCCCGGTCTGGACGCCGGGTTTTTTTACAGTAGTACATTCGGCTGTTACATTACGGTACTCCAATGCCACTCATAGACTGAACCGAACGCTGAATTATTCGGGACTGAATAATATCAGTACTGGTATATTCTTGACTGCACGCAATTACTAAGAATGCATTAGGCATCCATGTCATCTTATGGATGAATTCCTATGCCGATTGCATGAATTTTAGGGTGATCCCAAGCTGTCAGTAGTAAGAAAATAAATACAGTGTAACCCGGATAAGTGACAAAATGCGTATCAATTGTTAGAGCACAGGCCACCGCACAGAGACTACGCAGTTCTGCGTAGTGAGTTTTCATGTTGGCGTGTGCTCAAACAATTGATACGCATTTTGTGCACTTA
>JAQGCX010001006.1:0-12688 GCA_034700205.1 Plectus parietinus | reverse complement strand
GGGCGGGGGGGGATGAAACGTTTACGTAGTGGCGAAAAAAAAAATTTGGACAAGAACTGGATAGAATGGAGTTTTGGAGACCGCTGGGGGATATTCCCCCCGGGTCGAAAATTTTTGGTAGTAAATCCCCCTAGGGGGTCAAACCTTGCCCACCTCTGTGTAATGCGGTGCGGATTTGGTTCGTTTGCTAGGACTGTGACATCGCTGTTCGGGCAAAATGACTTGCTTTGAACAATATTCAGGGTCAGAAAAGATTCTACTGTGCTTCTGTCCCAAAAGTGCTTCCTCAGAGGTCATATACCCATTTGTTAACAGTATGCAGGCAACTTTAAACTGACACTTAATTTTTCGAAGTCAAGCTACTGCAAGAGCTTCGGATCATGAACTGCAGCAACAGCAGACGTTAGGTTTATTGTCTGATAAGAACTACGGGTTTCTAATTGATCGGTTGCACAAACTTCTGCAATTTTTACCTTTGGCGCGTAAATGTTGAGAAAGAGACAGTCTTCAGAAATGTCTTGAACGCCTTGCTGCATGCATGAGTGGCCGAATTGGTAAGCGGTCATTTCCCCAGACGGATTCTTTCGTTGAGTGGGCTGCAAATTGCTGTGCCGATTCGCAAATGCGAGGTATCATTAAAATACTATCTCAGAGTCTGGGATAGGAGGCTCTTCGAGTTCATTAGATCCGGCGGATTAGGGTACGGTTATCGGGGTTTATAATACTTTTCAACTGTTATAAAATTAGGGTGTAGCAGTGTTCACTGTATGATAAGCTTTATCGCATAGGTATTCGGCCCACTTTGCGTCGAATGGAATAAATGCAGCTGCCTCCCCCTCACTTGCTAGCTATATTTATGATTGCAATATGTTATTTTTGTATATACACAGTTTTTTCAAAAAACGACTGACCATGAAGCGATTTGTACTGGTCATCGGCTGTGCATAAGGAATGCCGGCGAAGAATCGTACTGGATGTTCGCTATATTCGTAACCAGTAATAGTCGCCTGGGTACCAATGTGCACAGTATACTCTTTCGGTGTTTCGCAATGGGCAACATCAAGGACAACTCCAAAAACGAACACCACTGTCAGACAAAAGCTGCGCATGGCGACTGCTGTGTTTGATGTTGTTGGCAGGCCACTGAGATCATTTGCATTCTTCTTGCCCATCATATCATAAGTTAGAAGGAGTGCACTTTGATCTTTCCCACGATTCAGCTTTCACGTGGCCAAAGGATGCCATAATAGAAAACGTATTATGTAGTTGTGCACTACTTAGGGCAGCTGGAGTTGAATCCGGATTTGGTAATCACGTTTTTTTTAGCACTTCAGCAAAAATGACTTTCAGAAAGAAAATACTTTTTGCACTATAGGTATCAATTGTGCTGTAACTGAGACCATAAATGATGTTGATTCTGAAATTCGGCTTGATCGGTCAGATTGCGAGTTGCTTTTGACCTGGTGGACTGGTACCAAATGAGGTCCTGGCAAACCTGGTCCGATCACTGGTTGATGATTCCACAACCGATAGTCATTTTTTGCCAAAAACTGTTAATGCAACAGCAAAATTTTTTCCCATTTTATCATTTCAGTGGACACTTTATTGCGCACGAGCAGTGAATTGGCTTCTTCGCCAGCTCAGAATCAAGGCAACTGCTTTGACGAATGTTCCATTTGCATTACAGACGAAGCTAACGCACTGGTCAGTTCTGAACTGCGGTCAGCCGAGAACGATGGAGGTGACTCTGTTGACCCATTAGTTCTTATTTTTGTTGCGTTTGCTTTCAGTAAACGTCAATGTTGTCAATATTGATTAATGAAAATGTTCGCGCATATTAGTATGGGGATTGAAACTCATTGTGACAGGTTAGTAAAATAAGCGCAAATAGGTGCGAATAAATCAGTTAAAAATAATTCCCAATTTTTGGCTCAAAGATTGGTACGCAATCAAATTTTCATCTTTTGGTTGAGTCGCAATAAGCTTGCGAAACGGTTTATTTGTTGCAGACCAAGGCTGGTATCTCTACAAGCACAAGACGCCTGATTCTATCAGAAGACTTCAAGCCTGGACACTTTGAACTCCGACGAGCTACCAAAAAATCGGTTTTGACCTGAAAGACGGTCAAAACCGATTCGACAACCATCTCAGGCGGTCCTTCCACGCTGATTAACCTGTTTCAGGATGGTAGTGAATGCCTGTTACGATTTTTGCGATTACCAAATCTCGTTTCGTATTTACAGTTCGAGCAAAGACTAATGCCTTAAGGGCGCTGTCGTTGTTGTTCGTATTATCAGCAATCGTTGCCGGTGCGCTGTGCCATCAAAGAAGACGAATGCTTCTGTGCTTTAATGTATCGCTACAATCGCTACAAGTTGGACATTGTATGTGTGCTTGCCGACACAGAGCATTCGGTATTGGGTATTATTGGGCCACTTCGGCGGCAACGAAAGTGGTATTGATCAAAACGTACAGCCCGGCATTCATGGAATCGGTTACAGTCGATCACTGGGTGAGTGGTTCACGAAAGTAAAAGTAAAAGTACAGAAACGGCCTCATTTCCACACGTACTCGCGAGCGGGTGAAAGTGAACGAAGTTTCATATTCAAAGTCGATTGTATCGTTCAATAGATTTACTTGCCACTTGTAGCAATGAGAATATTGAAGAACTTTGAGGAAATATGCTGTTCATATTGATTTAAAGCCAATTCATTCATTCATTTAAATAATGGCTAGTCCACCCACCAACTGAAGGGCCTTCCTTCAATGTGGAATGTAATTAGCACTGTAATCAGACCTGAGCAAGTCAAGTTGGCCCCAAGGGGTACAATCTGGGTTGATCCGTGTGGTACGTAATAGAGAAAGGTTCCCTAGGGTCCTGGGCCCCTGTGCTTTAGCACAGGTTAGCCAGGGGGCTGCGCCCCCCACCCCCGTTCCCCCTAGCTACGCGCCTGGTCCAAGGGGTATGTTCATGGGGTATGAATTGGCACAAGACCCCAACATAGGGTACATACCCCCTGGTTCTCCCTCCCCTTCCACCACTCCCCAGTGTCTAGGTCTGACTGTAATCAATGAGCAAATTTTTAGCGTCATGCAAATTCAATGAAATCACCACAAATAGGTAAGCGGTTAAAGCAATACGAATAAAGTCATTTTTGTCACTCAAGAGTCTTTCAAGATGTAGAGAAATATTCCAAGAGGAATGCAAATGTACTGCATGTTACGAATCGACCAAGAATGTTACCGATTTCTCGTGGACTTTTTCCTTTTACCTTTTTCAGCGAAATTTTGATATTTGCACGCTGAAATTTCGTACCTAACCGCATTTTACGGTCACCAAAGATATTTCTTCAAGAAATCAAGGCGATTTTGTCAACAAATTAACAGAATGACACTGAAAATCTCACTTTTGCATCACGAAAACTGCGAATTTTTGGCGATCGAGAAAACAATTGCAGTCTCTAATAGTAGAAACATAGGGTAGTGGGTGTTCCAAAAATGGTAGCACATGTGTTCCGATTAGAATAATTGCGGTATGTTGCCTATGCATGAGAAGAACATTATGAAGTAGTAAGGAACCGGGGACACGAGCCGCCATTCCAGCCCGAGACGCTGCTTGGACCCGTTTTGTCCAGCCCCGTCGCCGCCGAAAAAGTTCTCAGTTTCAAGTCCGACGACGCACCTTGTCTGGTCAATACCCTCTTCGTGAGCCATGCACGCTGATATGCACGAAAGTCAGCAATTATTGAGCAGCCAGCGGTAGTCAGTCAGTTCGCACACATTGAAAAGTTCAAAGGGGAAGCTACGAAATTTTTATGAGATCTAACCTGAATTCCAAGCTCCTTTCTATCTTGTAACCTTTCAGGACAATTTGAAGATCCAATCACAGGTGGATCTTTGAAAGGGTTTGTTCGAACATACTCTTGCTGTTTAGAATGAGTGCCAGTTGCCTCAACTGAAAGATGTGGTTGCGTCACTACTTCTCCGTTGGAAAGGAGGCCATCAAAACTATCAGAGCTGGAGCGCTCTGCAAGTACACTATTCTTTGGATAATGGATTTGTTAAAGTCTTGTCTTCTAATTAAACTCTATGTGTTTAGAGAGAAAAATAATCCGTTTGCTGGATCCGGATGCAGCGAGCATCGAGCACTCCATCTGCGGATGAAGAAGACGCCCAATATTTTAATTTTGATCAAAGTTTTGGCGAGATCTCAAAAAAATTGAACATACCATTCAATTCAGTTCATGTTCGGTTGGACAGTGAGGGTTGGTTT
Source organism: Plectus parietinus (assembly GCA_034700205.1). Classification (NCBI taxonomy): domain Eukaryota; kingdom Metazoa; phylum Nematoda; class Chromadorea; order Plectida; family Plectidae; genus Plectus; species Plectus parietinus. Next base: position 8,415 of record JAQGCX010001006.1, on the reverse strand, counting down.
CTTGCCCGGTGGGCCCAAAACTAAAGGATACTTATTATCTCGTATTCTGCTATCCCTTGGTAAGTTACAGTTAAGGTTTCTATAACGCAAAGCCGGTGAGCAATTGACGACCACCCTCGAACGTACCAGCGACTGCTCCTTCTCGTCGAAGAGCTTTTGATGCTCGGCCGCTCTCGCCACCATCAAAGCATTTTCGTATGCTCTTTCGTTTCCGCCATAAAAAGTAAAGCCCAAGTGCAGAACCAATCAATAATAAGCCACCAGCGATAAACGGAATGAAAACCGGAAGAGACATGATTGTGCAGATGGTCAAATTAAAAAATGTGAAATTGTGTCTGCAAAGGTTTCGTTTATTTCAAAAAATAAAATAAAGACACGGCGACAAACTTGATCAAATCCAAGATTCTCTTTCGATAATCAGCATCCAAGAGAAAATTGCAAATAAATTGTGGAATTGCACGCAGCACAGTTGGCAGCCAATTTGGTGAAAGAATTATCAAAATCCCAAGCGATACTGACCAAATAGGCCACAATATTAAAAAATTCCAAAATAAATTACAACACAATATACCGCCAAGTATTAAATTGACGGCTGTTGGCATCTGAAGTTTTCTGGCATCGGCTGCAATTATCCATCAATAAGCGCATGCAGTTGACAAAGGTACGAATATTACTGAACAACTATAAAATTTTACGGTGACAAGTACAAGACCGGTAAGCGGTGGCGATGATTCTGAATATTACTGCAACGAAAACAGACTCATATTTCGTTCATGGTGCACGCTGACGCCGGCTTTTTACTCAGTATCTTGAAAACACGAGCGTCGACAACACATGAGCATTTGTTCGAGCCAGAAAGCAGCGCGACGTTGCAATGGAATTCTGTTTGCTGTCTGGCGCAGGCCAGACTTGACGATCGTTAGATAAGCCAACGGTGAGTGACCGCGTGCGATGCTTGCATTCAGCACATACGAAATTACGAATACAATCCAAAATGCTGTAGGAACGGTATTATTACTCTTTCTATTGTGACTTTGTCAAATAATTATACACAAGATTGCATCGTTTTTTAACGTTTCACTGCAGTAGAAATTTTTTGTCACAACGTCTTCAAATTTCTAATTCTTCTCACATAATCTGCGCAAGACAAGACATCCGCAATCGGAAATGGTTTGCGCTGACTGCTCTAAATGTTTACCAGCCCCAATATACGATGCATATCACAATCGTTTGCAAACATTTCAGTACAATTGCCCTGACAGTGCCCTCAATCCTAATGAATTATTAATACCATTTACATTTTATCGTAAGTTAGTGTCTGCCTGATCCCGAATCAAATGCTTGCAAAATATGGATTTGATTTGATCAGCTATTCAAACACTCAAAGTTCATGAAACATTAGGAGCAAACATGCAGAAAGCACGTTTAATGTGACGAGGTCGCGCAAGGAGGCGGTGTGCATGTATTTGCTCCTTGACCTCGAAAAATGTGATTTTAGTTTCACTAGACGATGTGAAAAACCAGTAGTAACTTAGGATTTATATGCAACGTTTCGGCGGAAGGAACCGCTTCGTTCCTCAAACATAATAAATCACGATGAGAGGAGGCTGTTGGATGCATCTTATGCTGGTACTTGTGTGAAGGTGCTGATGTCAATGTTACAAAAAACGTAAGAACTACGGAAGAGCTTCTTTGCCTGCACGTTTCTGTGATCTTTGCAACCAACCAGTTGCTGACAATGCATGATGCGTCACGAAGAAACATCTAGCGGAAAGGGCATGTATAAGATTGGAATCATCGGGAATTAGAGCTACATACGTATATTTACGATCTAATGTCTGTACATTGCACCTTGGAATTCTTAACGGCTGAAACCGTGTGCAGAATGATACGAACACAAGTCAGTAATCGTAATCTGCTAAAGGTTGAGAAATACATGTGCAATATACGTCTCAACCTTCGGTAAACAGAACAGATAGGAAGTTGGGTCTTTGATCACAAACTTGATCAGACCATGCTCGATGAGAAATTGAAAGATATATAAAAGCGAGGGAAGGTATCGTGACCCCCCAAAAAAATGTCTGATGTATCGGAATCGGACCCATCATGAAAAGTAATCCCAAAACCTTCCGACACATTTCTGCAATCTGCACGAAGCAAATAAATTCTGAAATCGATATTAAACCCGTAAGCTTCGTGAATTGTAAAAAGAAAAAGGATACAGTACACTAATAGATTCATCTCAAACAAACTCAATTTTGTGTTGTGCTTATTTTCTTATCGTAAGAGCAATTTGCGCAAACTCTCGCTGTACGTCGAAAACATTGACCACTTGATGGTGGGCCAGGCAAAAACTTTGTGAGTGAAGTGGGAACGGCAATTCACAACGATTGCACGATGAGCAAATTTGGGGATGGGGTATGCGTGTCCTCGCACCGGTCCGCCCTTTCTTCCCGGGAGAACGCAGTAACAGAAAGATAACGCGCGTCAAGAAGACATCGTGCGTCAGTCCGACCAGGCTGCTGACTTGTCCGCGCGTTTGCTAGTGACTGCATGTTATTCTATTGACTCGCTGTGTATTGTAGAATATTTTAGAGGTACTGTAAGACGAGGGTGTTCAGACGGCTAAAAAACGTCCGCGTTTCATGAAATCAATTTAGTATTTGAGTGCAAGCAGTGGGCGGCGCCGATGAAATGAAAATGTACTGCAGCGTATGTACTGCAGCGCTAAGTTCACTGCCACAAAATGATCCATATATTACCAATTAAACAAAGTTCGAATGCATTGGAACGCTGCTGCAGAACAGTTAAAATGTATCATTCATTCTGTTAGTACTGTCGACTATCTGTGAAGCTTAGAAGTGTGCAGTTGTTTAAAGTACCATTGCATCTCACCAAAAAATTATGCCACAGAGAACGGAGACAGGTTGCTAAAATTTTTACAGCGAGCCCCTTTGATGTCTTGATAAATTTATCCATTTAATATTATTTATGTTTTCATGCCAAAGAACTTGTCAGAAAGAAGAAAAGATGGGTGCAGGAAGCTCGCAAACTCCGGTCACTCAGATCACACGAACTCCAACTCCTCCACCTGAGCCAACGCCACCTCCTCCACCTGAGCCAGAGCCTGATTTCGAAGAGCTCAGAAAAAGTGCTCGCTCTGCACTCGATCTGAAGGATGTAATAACATTTCAATTTTTAAGCTTCTTCCGAGACTAGATCACGGGTTCTTTTGGGTCCACCGAAGGATATTATGCTCTGTGCATTCTTGTTTTTGACCTTCAATATGGGGCAGGTTGAGGTATCGGTCCCGTTTTCGATAATCGTTAAGGCTGTATTTGGTCATCTATGAATATGATCCACGAAACTCTTCAGAAGAATCGGTCCGGGTGGTCAACAGAATAGGTACCGTACCCGCGGAGAATATTTTTTTTGTCGCGAAGGGTTCTTTTTTGAATTTTCGGGTTTCTCAAAAATGTAAACGCGCGGAGAGGTAGAAACCAACTCCGATCGCGCTGAAATTATTACCACATGATATTCTAATGTTTATGCTCTATCAGTGTTTAAAAATTTGGCTTTGACCAGTTTTCGTTAGGTACATTTTGCGCATAAAAACTGAAAAAAATGGCTATTTTCGGTACTTTTCCAGTCCATTTGGTCTTATTAAAGATTAGTGAAAGGAAATTTGGGCAAGTGCCTTGCTGGTATAGAATAGGGACTACGTGAGGTGCACTTTGCGAAAATTTGGGACTTCCAGATATTTTGGTTTTTTTTACATGATTTTTGTTTCTACAGGCTACCAGTCACACACATGCTGTTTCAGCAGTTTTTATTTCATTTTCGCTCACTTAGTTGGTATCTTTGGCTTAAACTGACATATATAGGGTAGTTTTTGATGCTGATCACGAATTTAGCTTCAGAATTTCAAAATATCGCTTTGTTCAAAAAATATGGGCAAAATAACCCGAAAATTCAAAAAAGTACCCTTCGCGCCACAATTTTTTTCTCCGCGGGTACGGTACCTATGGTGCTGATTCTAACGGTATTCAATTCGTATAAACAAGGGCTATCTATGGTAATTATTTCAATTTTTCTGTTGACCCCCGGACCGATTCTTCTGAAGGGTTCCATGGATCGAATCCGGCAGTGACTCGGGCCCTGAATACGGTATTTCCTGGGCCAAGGTCTGAAGAACCCGTCTGACACTTGACCGGCCTGTGGATTTTAGTCTTGTGCCAAAATCTTTACAATAAAATATGAAACATTCAAATTTTGAGTGATCAGAAACGGAATTTTTTATGCGAATTTGCGAAACGGTTGTAAATCCGTACCGACGAAATTGATCTGTTTTTAGTGCTTTTGCTGAATATTCTGGATAAAACTGAATACTGAATAAAACTGACATTTTTTAAACAAATGGCGAATATTTCTCAGCTTGTTTGAATTTAGGGTGAAAGTTTTGCTGTTGGCATCTGCGGTCAAGTGAAATCTGGCAAAAGTACTTTTGTTAACGTAATACGCGGCGTCCAGCGAAGTGATGAGGCTGCCGGTTACGCAGCGTCCAGCCCGTATGAAAGGACAATTGAAATGAAAGAATACAGATTTCCAAACACGGAGGAGCATAAGGTGCACAAAAACATTCTCCTTTACGATGGAGCAGGCATAGGTACAACAACGCAAGGAAACAAACCAGAAGACTACTTCACGTTTGTGTTTTCGTTTGCTTGCAAAATTTCAAATAGGTATATAAATTTTGCGCTATTTCCTGAAAGGGTTGAAAGAGTTGAAAGAGTCGTGCTCTTGAAGTAAACTTTTAAATTCCCGCCAACAGCTGTATAAATTCTTATCGTTTTTCAGTTTGTTGTGGCCGATATCATTCTCTATTCAAAAAGTCTAGGCTCAGCTGAAACGGTGCAGTTTTGGCCGAGAATGAATTATCAGTGTAGGACCCCTGCGAGGATATCCTCGTGTAGCCCATGCCCATGCCTATGTCCTTCAATTCTTGAACCAAATTCAACAAATGTTTTGCTCTTGCAACTAAGAAACCAAATTTCAGCTCAATTGATTGAACTTTAGCTGAGTTTTTCAAAAAACAAAACCGTCCGACACTTTTTCCTGCAGCCAATTCATCTAAAAACCTAGGATTGTCTTTGCAGGGCCATATCTCAGCAACCCTGTGACCAAATTCAACAATTTATTTTTCAAAAAAATTCCCCTGACTCTTAAAAGTGATATACAAATTTCAGCTCAATCGGTTGAATTCTGGCTGAGTTATTCAAAAATTAAAACCGTCCGACACTTTCCAGGCACCCTGTAGTACACGCAGAAATAGTAGTACAGGGTCCATGAGGAATGAAACAATAGTAGTACAGTACTATTATTTCCGAAAATACGGTATTTCTCAGAAAAAGTAAAAGAAAACCGAGCAAAGCGCTTCTCAATGCTAATAACGCACAAATAACGCATAATATTTCTGGCACAATGTCAGAATACAAAGTTGAGGGTGCCCCCATATTGGAGACTGCGCCCTAATTGTAATAAATACGGTAGTTATTATGTCTTAAGGGAAGACCGGAGAAACCAAAATGTAAAATCCTCCGTTTCAACAGAGACAAAAGCCGTATAAAAACAGTATCTAGATAATCAAATTGTGATTTTAAATTTAAAGTTTCGTTCGTTAGTTTTCGTAATTCATATTTCAATTGATTACCATCGATGAGCAAATATTTCAGAGACAGTAAATTGGTCGCCTTTGATTGCATCCTCATCTTCATTAAGGATGATACGCGTCCAGAAGATGTGGAGCTTGCAAAAATTGCAATTCGTCACGGAATACCCTACAAGTTTGTTCTCTCCAGATGCGATCAACTTATTCAAAGTCACGCAAAAGATCGTCGAATTTCAATTGAAGAAGCCCAAATCGATTTTGCCAAGAATAGTAAGTGCAATATTTATATGCAAGCTGTTTTTGACCTCGAGGGAGGAGTGGGCTTAAAATCAAAAAACCCTCCCCGCTTGCCCATGTCTGGGCAGAGGCCACCCAAATCCGTGGAATGGGTCGTTCGTCGTCGATTACCATATAAGATGAGATTCTATTTTTTTAAAGGGTTTGAACCCACTTTGGGGCGAAGATGATGTGGATTCGGGAGTATGAACAAAAACTGGGGACCCAACCCCCTCCCCTCAGGCTATATCTGATTCTTTTCCAACCAAATCTCATGCTTTTAGTGACAGTAAATATCAGGCGAGACTTGCTGAGACTGGGTGGCGAAAAACATGGTCTCGTCATGTCTCAAGCCGATGTTCTGCTCATCAGCTCTAGCGTGATTTCTGGTGAGGAAACTGATAAATTCAAAATCGACGAGGACTACATTGTACGCTGCATCACTTCACAAAAACCATTTGTAAGCAAACATCACTTTGAATAACCGTATTTTGAATAACCGTATTTTCAGAAATAGTTTCATACGTATAAATAATAGCACATCAAGAAATAGTAGCACAAGGGTCAGGCCAAAAACACTGTAGTCCCCCCCTTATGTTTTCAGCTTCTGGCAAGTGTTCAAGACACTCTCGACGAAGGTTGAAATAATATGTATGACCGCATAGAACTGGCAATTGCCAATGTCGCGCCAGCTTCAAGGTGATCGAGTTAATCAGAGGCGCGGTAGAACTAGGACTCATATTGACAGTGGATCATCAAAGCCATAACTATTTCATAATATTTATTAGCTTTTTGTATTTAATAGGGTATTACATAAATGAGCTTTGGACGGTACGGCGTATTACATAATTGCCTACTTTGGGGGCGGATTCGTTCGGTAATGGACGGACGAGACTGTACTGCGAGGAATCTGAACTTTTGATGGAGCGGCGTGTACGGGGAATCTCGGAGTCCCACACCGTACCGTATCGACGGTGAAATGCTCGCATCATGGCAACAATAATTTCAGTGCATTTTTTCTCGTTAATGCATGCCTCTGATTGCTTTGCGATTAATATTTTCAGCCAACATCGACTTCCGGGAAAGCGATCGAAAAAAGTGCTGAAAAAAATGCTGACATTGATTCACTCAGAAAGAGCATGCGTGATCAGCTGAAACTTGATGAGGTACTGTATATTCAATATTTACTCACTGCTGCAGAAGGTTCAGTAGGGATATCTGGCCAAAAGTTCCACTGGGTCAAAAGTTTCACCAGGCAAAAGTTGCATTGGGTAACGTGGGGCTAATTAAACTGGTGGAACTGTTGCCTTGATGAAAATTATGACTTGGATTTTTCTGTTGGCAGTGGCACTTAGAGATTGTACTGAGACCACGGCGCGTCTCGCCTGGTTATATTGATTAACAGTACAATCTCTCGAAGATAATTAGTCGTAATTACCTCCTTCAGCGGTGTATCGCACAAGGTCATAGCTATCAAATGCCCATCCGTCGTAACACTAACTGAAGTTCAATCTATTTCAGAAGAATAAATTTACACTTGGCATTTGTGGTCAAATGAAGTCTGGCAAAAGCAGTTTTGTGAACGCGATACGCAATTTTAAGGATGAGAGCAGCCTTAATTTTGCAAAAATTAGCACCTATGAAAGAACCATGGAGATGCAAAAATTCACTTTTCCAACAGATGATTATCAAAACATTGTTCTTTACGACGGTCCCGGCATTGGTACCACAACTATAGGAACCAATCCTGGTGGTCACTTCATGTTCGTTCTTACATCCTCTCTTGCAAAATTAAGAATTGTAGGGCTGCCTTATGAATGGTGCAAAATAATTGAAGGTGCAAAATACCAATGGGCAACACTTACCGGTTTTTTTGTTTCGCATTGCGTCACACATTCTACTGCTTTTCGCTTCCATTCGAGTTCGTCAAACGCAACAAAACTGTGCCTTTCTTAAAAAGAACGATGAAAAAAAACATTCTAATCCGTCTGACTCTTAAGGGGCATTGTAACAAATTTTTTGGCTTGAAACATTGGTGTATGTGGGAGAATTCTCCCCAAATCGGGAAAAAAATTTCAATTTTTGCAAATTTACAACCCCTAAGAGCTAATTCCCTTGGTCGAATAAGTGAAAAAATTTGAATTCCCGCCTAAAAATACCGTAATTTTACCTAATTTGCATTTCCAACCCTCCCGACTTGTAGACCTACGATTTGACCCCCTTATCTCCGACCCGAGTACACCTGTGGCTTGATAATCGTTATCATCTTTTATAAATTTGTCTGTTAGTCTGGTAAAGCCGGTGAACATTTCAGCGATAGTAAATTGGCTGCATATGATTGCATTTTGATCTTCTTGATGGACGATATACGTCAAGAAGATATCGAGCTTGCAAAAATTGCAATTCGTCACGGAATACCCTACAAGTTTGTTCTCTCTAGATGCGATCAACTCATTAAAAGTCACGCAAAG